>PVIU01020643.1:0-33519 GCA_004026605.1 Ondatra zibethicus
CGCGCGCTCTGGAGCCCGCTGCTGCCACCTGCGGGCGAAAAGTTGAAGGAGTAAACATGCTGGAGCAAGTGATGGGGTTCAGAAAAGGGTGTTGCTTTTGCAGCCACATCAGCTATGGAAAGCATCCCTAGTCTTGCTACCGAATGAGGGTATAGTGTTGAGATCCATTTACTCCAATAAAGCCCACGGACCTAAAAAATACCATCTCTCACTTCCTTACTTTGGAGGTTTGAAACTGAAAAAAAAAAAAGGGTAAAAGCTACAGCAAGCTTCCTGTGGCAAGTGGGACTTGCCCTACTTAGAAAATGAAATTTGTGTAGGGCAGCTTTAACTTGAACATCCAATGATGACTTCTTTGACCAAACATTACATTTCAGAGTAACTAAATAGAGACTGGATGGGTCATGGGGCTGTATTCTCGAGAAGTCAGAACAGATAATCAAAAGTGATTTGCCATCTTAGAAAGTCAAGGGGATTTGATCTTATAAAATTATCAATGTTCATACTTTATATTGTAATGAGTGTCTGTTTGAATTGCCGCATTTATAAACAAGCTTTCCTAATGTTCTCAGAAGTGCTTCCAATGGTTAATGACATTCCAATACCTCAGTGTGTGCTGTTCCTCGCCTTTTGGGGCCTTCATAACCTTTGGGTAAAACTGAAGCTAGGGATATCTAGTAGCATTTCATTTTTTAAAATTCCTGTCACTTTGCTTTACCCACCCGTGCTGCCCAGTATCTGCTTTATTGCAGATATTTTTCATGGACAGAGTAAATAAAGGTAAAACTAAGCTAGTCCTGTCTGTTGAAGAAGCTGCTTCTGTGTGGCCAAGTTCTCTACCAGCTCTTTAAATTTACTGGAGTACCAGGCATTTGTATGGATCCACCTGCAACCTTGTAATAGTGTCCCTGCTGGAAGAATCAGCTTGAGAAATCCTTAGCCTGTACAAGAAAGCATAATGCCATCTTTCTCTTCCTCATTCATAATCACTGAACTATGACTTTTCAATATATGGCATTCATCTTTTTATAAGCTGAATGAACTGTTAACTAAGTAAAGGAGGTGCTTGGCTAAGAAATGAAACTATTTCCTCTAGATCCATTTTTAGCAAGCAATAAAGGAAAGGTGGGGATGATGACCTCAGCTTTCTGAGCACACATGCAGGATATCCCCAAAACAGATTCGTTCACATCATTGGCATCCCCACCAGCATCAAGTCTCGATTCTCTGCAGTGGTAACCGTCTCCTTTTATCTCATCTTTCCGCTTCACAGGATTCCTGGGACAACTTTCAAATAAAGCACTGGACTAAAATCTTCGTATTGGGTGTCTGCCTTTAAGGAAACACGTTTAAAAAAATCTTCAAGGGCTTTTATTCTTGATATTTTAACCTTTAATTGGTACACTATTTGAAGAAGAATAAACAATGTAACGAATGGTGAGTCTGTATTGTGTGCAACTAGTGTCTACCTGCTGAATCTATATCACAGTGTCGCATTAATTACAGGAAACCTGGAAATTGGTACGATGCCAATTCCCAAGTGAGAGAAACTAAAATATTAGGCAGGTCAAGTATCTCTAGGAGAGGTTCCCATGTTCTTAGTACCAGAGCTGTCAAGTCTGAATGCTCATCTTCTGTAAATAAAAATCAGTGTTCCAAAGCCATTGTGCTACATGCCCTCATTGATATTTTAATGTATTTCTTAGTTCTTCCAATTTCATCCAGTCATGACAATAGAAATATTTAAAGGGTTTTTACATATTAAGTTCCTTGTCAAGTAAATTTCCATGATGTCCTTTAGACACAGCATAGCTAATGTCTGACTTCTGGAAAGGTGCCCTAGTTAGGGATACAATTCCATTCCTTAAGGTGGCTGTGCCCTTCTTGTTCCATTTCTTCTTGTCCCTGGAACTAAATGCTGTAGTGGAAGAAACATTAATCACGGCTGAGAGGATCATGACTGTTCCATAGAGGGATGTAGAGGGGAGAGATGTCTCAAATTGGAATGTCGATTGCATTGCCAGTTAGAAAGAAGGTCATAAACTATTTAGCTGTTAGGTGCTGAGGGCTCCCCTTGACTAGTCCAGTGACATAACTATTGTTAATTACCTTGTTTCTGTGGGGAAATGTGCTCCACATCGCATCCCTCCATCTGGACTCACCTTGGCATCCTGTTTTAAAGTACCTCTCAAGGTTGATTCACACCCACTTCATTTATCTTTCAGGACAACTCATGGTCTGTCCTAAGTACACAGCCTTTAAACCAGCCAGAGCTGGCTGCACACTCAGCTACAGCAAAAAAAAAAAAAAATCGTGCCTGGTTGTGCATTCTCCACAACAGTTTTACTCCAAGTTTGCACAGTCTCTGTTGTTTTTTAAAAACAGATCAGCAACAATTATCCTCACGGTGACTAAAATAACACTTAATTCACTGGATATCTTAAACAAACTTGGATGTTTAACTTCTCTTGATAATAATAGCTATTAAATAAAATAGTGTATTAAAATGTTTAGAGTAAACAAAGTGAAAGTAATCACTCAGCCTTTCTACCCATAGATAAATTTTATACAAATTATTCTTTTACCAAAATAGGATTGTGTGAACAGGATATATTTTAGCTTGATGCTTTTTGTTGATCATGATCATTATTATTAAGCTTATGAACTCTGAAATCAGACAGGTTGGATTCCTATACCAAACTCTATCATTTACCAACCAATTCTGGGCAAAGGTGCCTGAGTTTCCTTAACTATACAATGTAAAAAATAACAAAGCATGCACCTCGTAGAACTGTTTTAAATGTCAACATATATAAAGCTTTCAGTGCAATGCTTACCACATAGTTGCTGTAAGTTTGTTAGTTATGATTCTGCCCATCACATATCTTTATCATTGTTCACAATGTCAAATCTCACAATTTTTTGATTCACAAGTTTTGTGTTTCACTACACTTTTGTGGGAGACATTAAAATAATCATTCCCTAAATGTGTCTGTGCTGTAATTATTGGAACCTGTGAATCTCCAGTAACTATGTCACACAACTGGTTTTGGCTGAACTGCTTAAATAATATGACTGACTGCGTGGATTATCTTAGTGGATCCAATACCAATTGGAATCTTTAAAATCAGAGAACTTTTCTAGGCAGATGGGGGAGAGGCTTGTATCAAGTAAAGAGGCTGTGGCCCAAACATACCCTCTAACAGTGAGAAAGATGAAGGTGCAATTCCTCTAACCTCCAGAATGAGTGTCTTAATGCTGACAGATTAATATACACCTATGACAGATTTTTGGCACATAGACATATATATGTGTGTATAATGATTTTAAACCACCAAATCTATAATTTCTTATAACATTATTGAAAACCATTGGAATTGGTTTCTAATGCTTAAATTTTACAAAAGTGAATTTTTAGGTATAATTTTTCCTGTACTATGTTTATTTCCTAATAAGTCAAGGAAAACCTTCCCTCTGAAGGTGGTCCATCAATTTAGGATTAGCTTTCTTACCTCTAACCCCTCCAGCAATGAATATTATCCTTTAAAGGACCTGTTTTATTCTAATTCACATCTGTTCGTAGTGAACTGTGTCCTGGAAATGAATCACAATGAGTCTCACTTTTTGTAATAATTTCTCTGCAAAGTTCAACTAGTTTCCTTAATAAAATTATCTGGTAACAGATTCATTCATACAGAACCACAGCAATAAAAGTCCATTTATCTATTTGACCAAACTGATGACCTTCAGGGGAAACTTTGAAAAGAGGTTAAGCCAAGACGAAAAGAGGCAGCTTTATTTAAGATGCATGCCTGACCATATTTTTGTATTGAATTCCATTTGAGTCCTGTGGCCTGCTAAATCAAATGACGTTAACTTGTAACTCACATAAACATCTCCCTGTTGTCATGAATACAGAATTGGGCAAACCTCATCTTAAATCTCCACAAATCTCCAACTTTTTAATGCTGGTAAAAATACCACAAATCTAAAACTCTGCAGATGACATCATTTTCATGTACAAAACTATTTTAAAATAGCATATAAAGTTACCTTGGATCTGATATTAAGGTGTATATATAAAAGGCGATTTTACATTTAGGACTAGGCCCTATCCATGATGGGTGGCAAATAAGAGAATTTGAAGGATGTGTTCTAAAACCTTATTTGGGGGGCCTGAAGAGATGACTGAGTGGCTTAGAACACTTGTTGCTCTACTCGCTGACCCAGGTTTGATTTCCACGACCCACATAGTGGTTTGCAACCATTCTTAAGTCCAGTTCCAGAGAATCTGATTCCCTTTTCTGGTCTTTGCAGGCACTAAGTATGCACTTGATACACATTACAAGCATGCAGGGCATACGTAAATATAAGACAAATCTGAAAAAACCTTGGCTTTAGTCATTATTCTATAAAGGGAATTACTGCCTTGTGACACAAAATAAGCAAAAAGTAAGATTTAGTTATCAATGATAAAAATAAATATTATATTTACACTAAGATTTTAGAGAAGTCAGTTAAGTAAATAAACATAACAGAAATTGTTTCTGTCAACTAGTCAGAACAAATATTAACAATAAAATTGATAATTTGACTTTTGGATTTTACATACAACAGATAAGCAAGTAAAATGAACACAGTCTAGTCATTCAGATAAGTTATTAAAGTTCATAAGATAGCTTAAAATTAAGATTCATTTGCTAGAGTGTAAAATGAGGAATAGGGCATTTAAAGTATTCAATAGAATGAGACTAAACTAATGACTAGCTTTTAGCGAAGCAATAGGAGTATATACTCAATGGCTTTTCTGTGTAATTAAGATGTATTACACAGCTTGGAAGTATCTTTCCAAATCATACAGTTACTGTGAAATTTCTCTATGTACTTTGCTTTACAAAGTTTATTCTTCTGAAACCATAATAAACACCAATTGAATAGAATATTAGAAAATGACAATGAGCAATATTGGGAAAGTGGATGTATTATATTCACTTCTAACACGATTAATTCCAAATTGTTACATAATGGTATGTTTTGAGCCTCTAGAGAATAGAAAAGTAAATCACATGCACAACAGTCTTATTTATACTTAACGTGTTTATCAATATAAATATAATATTCTAAACATCTATTTCTTTTCCCTTGCTAAGGAACAAATATACATATCAATATAAATAAAATATTCTAAGCATCTATTTATTTTCCCTTGCTAAGGAACAAATATACGTATAAATATAAATATAATATTCTAAACATCTATTTCTTTTGCCTTGCTAAGGAACAAATATACATCTTTTTGTGTGTATGTTTGCACAGTGTATATGCATGTATATGTGCATGTCCCCATGTGTATGCCAGTGTGTATTCATGTAGGCAGAGGTTGACCTAGGGTATCTGCCGCAATCACTTGCTGATTCCAGAGGCAAGATCTCTCAATAAACCCCAAGTTCAGCAATTCAGCTAGTCAAGTTAGCCAGCCTGTACCAGGGATCCCACCTCCATCTGCCAAGTATTGGGATTACAGGACAGCTGTCATACTGCTCGGGGTTTTGTGTAGGTGCTAAGGCTCTGAGCTCTGGTTGGCAGGCTGTCCCCGGGCTCTATTCACTGAAGCCTTTCCCTAGATCAGCTGGGGCTGCATTCTTTAGGAGAATCCTAAACTTAACCATTTAAAATCAGACTTGGAAAAAGCAGACATTTGGGGTTAGCCTTCTCTTACTCGGTGCTTTGTCAGGTGCTCTCCATTACTTGCTTTCTTAGACACTTTAGGCTCCATTGCCAATCCTTTGAGACATAAAGACAGAACATAGTTACTAAGTATATAATGATTTTAAAGGATGTTACTTGTTTTGCTTAGTCATTTTATATATAATATGTGTTGTTTTTTAAAAATATATTTTTGTAATGGTATTGAATGAGAAGACATATCCAATGATATCTCTAAGTTTCAAAATACTTCTCATTGGTCATGCATCTAGGCATTATAACATTATGACTCCCGAGATAAGTGTTGTCCTCAGTGAGGATTCCTTCATGCAGCCACAGAGATTTCTAAACACTGTCCCTATGTGTCTTATGAGTCCAGGGAACACTGGGGAATTCAATCCCAGACTTTATGCTCTGCAACCACACATCACCTTGCCAAATCTGTTCGAGTATTACTACATGTCAGGCCTGGAAAGTGGGGGAAATGTGGTAAAATTCATTCATCTTAAGGCTTTTCTCTCAGTTTACACCTAATGCTAAGAAATTTCATCCTCAACCAGACCTAGAAATGAGAGATCGTGAAACACCTTCCCCAGGTGATGACTCCTTCTCTTCTGGGTTGGAATGAGAAAACAGCAGTAGAAAGCAAAGTATCAAAACTGTTAACAGCTACACATTGAAGCCCACTTTCTAGGCTTACCATTCCCAAGATAAAAGAGAACCTCAAAATCACCATTACACAAATAAAAATATTTTAAGCCATAAATGAGTAGATGTGAGAGCTGAGGATAAAGCAGTTTTAAAGACATTAGTTATTGTCATTGGAGAAAATGGCATTCAGAGCAATGAATTTCTTAGGGCTTCACCTGAAAAATAAAAATACAAAGCTCTAGCTCCTCAGCTCGGCAAAGAGGTAAGATTAGCTGCATCAAAGACGCTTGAAAGAGAGTTCTGTGAAGTGGCCAGATTGTGTCAGTCTGGACACTCAGTGCCCAGCCAGTAAGAAGCTCCTTACAGTTCTTGAGGAGAGTGTCTACAAGAGCTATTGTTAATCCCAAAGATGGAAAGAGAAAGACTACTGACCCAAAACATCATGGCCAAATTAATTAAAGTAAGCAATTAATTAAGGCAATAATTTTTATTTATGTACGTGGGCTGTTTCCCACTAATGAGGGGTTCAAGAAGTCAGCATAGAGCATGAAAAAGGCAAGGTTTTTATAGCCCAGGGTTAGGGGTTTCCAAATGGTGGATTTGGTGTGGGTTACAGGAGCAGAACATACATATAAGAAATATATGGTTACAAAGTAGACATAGCTAGATAGTCATTGTTACAGTTATAATTCTGCTGGTCTGCTCTGTCATCTGGGTTCCCCATCCCTTTAAGAGACAAGCTCTGCTGACTCCCAATCTAACCCCTCTTCCTGCCAAGGCAAGCTAATCTCCAGCCTCCTCTCTTCCTTTTTCTCTCTCTGTCTTTTCTTCTGAAGAGGCAGCCTCTGCTTTCTCCTTTTACTCCCTTTCCTCTTTCCTCTCTTTCTCTGTCTCTGTCTTTCTCTCTCTCTCTCTCTCTTCCATCCATAACCCTTATACTCTTCTCAATACCCACTAAATAAACTCTATACCCAAGTTCTCTCCAGATGGCACTGTCTGTCTCTCACCTGCCTCAGTCTCCCACCCTCAGTAGAACCTGCTCAGGTCACCCGCTCTGATATCATAACTATAGGGAGTCATAACAAGTTAGTCATAGGTGGTCAACATAAATTTCTGAAGCAAAGGGAGGGTTGTAAGATGGTTATAAACAACTTTTTGAAACAAAGACTTGGCTACCATTTCCTGGAATAGGCCATACAGAATTATTTGTAGTTAAGATTACAGGTGCAGGGCATAACAGAATCCTTGAGAAACAGGTTTAAGCATAAACAGGAATTAGCCTAGTTTGTCTTTACCATAAGATGGCTTTTAAGCCTAAAATAGAAGAAGTAGGCTGGTTCATCACTATGTACCAAAAGATTCACCTAGAAGCTGTGAGTAAAATGCACTCTAGAGGACCATGGAATTACAATGAACCATCCAAAACTAGAGGCAGAAATCACTGTTCTGCATTTGTATACAGAGGCAAAAGCTGCTGAGGACTCCATTTTGACCAAAGCACCTATCTTAGAAGCCTGAAGCCAGCCCAGTCAGCAATCTGGGCTGTTATGACAATACCAGGAATTTAAACTATTCTAGGAATGCAAAGACCAAGAATTTTATTTTAGGCCTACAGAAATACAGCTGAAATGTATTTACCCCACCCTACCCCCTTTTAGCAGATCACCAATTCTGAACTTGACCAAGGGGGACATTGACATCTGCAACTTAAATAAAATCCAGCTAATTAAAACTCAATAAAGTTAAGGTGGTCTTTTGGTGTTTTGAACTCTGCAACAGAACAAAACATCTACAAGTGTTATTCACTCTATGAATCCATTTTTATGACCCTTTGTTCATATAAGTTGATACAATGCATGTGATGATATAAGGATCCTTTAGTGAGTAGTTGAAAATAAGAGAAGCACTATTTGCACTTAGAAGGTTCAAAAAAGGAGGACATTAAATTGGAGAGAGACATAGTGGGAGTCCAGGTAAAAGCTGGGGGAGATGATCAAAATATATTGTATGCAATGCAAAATATCAATTTAGAAACTTGATAAGAATATTTTTGTTTGTATTTTAATCAACTATTTAAGGGATATCACACCAAATCCAGATCCACATATAGCATGAACTTCATTTGTAAATACTCCGTGGTAGACGCTTTGTCTTTCAGTAAGACTTGTCTTATTTTGAACATATTAAACAATGTGAATATAATTGTGCCTCTCATTTGTATTATTATCATCCCTATTAAATAGATATATTTGAATATAAATATAAAGATTAAAATGTGTCTGTTCCAGTGGCAATACATAATCAGAGAAAGACTTTTTAAAATTATTTATAACAAATGGGAAAAGAGCCCAAAATGCATAATTAATTTAAAGCAATAAAACCATTGGAAATTTGTAGTTCTTGGAGTACTTTCCATTTCTGCTACAAATGCTACAGCAATATCAAGTCATGCTGGGCATTTTGTGTATCTTTGTGGATGCCAAGTGCTTTGCCTTTATTCATTCGAGAGGACCTCATGATTTGATGGCCCAAATGTCATTTATATTGTCATTTACCTTTGTGGAAGGCTGTATGTTAACTGCAGTTTTCAGGCTTTGCACACAAATGAAGGAAAGAAATAAAAAGGAAAAGACATGACTGTTCCTAGGTAGGGTAGAGGAGTTTAACATAGTTAAGTTTAACATAGATAAAAGAGAGCATAGCCAGAGTCAGAGACACTTGGGAGAGACCAGACTGGACATGACTGGTCTGGGCTATGTGGAAAGAATGGAAGGGGAGACAGCAGAAAAAGGTGCGGCACACAGAGGGCAAAGGTACAAAAAGGGTGGGCAAACAAAATGGCTGGATTAGAAGAAGAGCCTCTGGGCTGAAGAGTTTGGGGTAGAGGATGCAGTATATCAGCCAGGAGGAACCTGTAACAGATAGGACCTGAGAGATGCTGGGAGATCCTGACAGCCAGATCCTCTTTGACATTTTATATCAACACCTCAGCCATATGTCACAGGGTTTAAGAATTAACAACATGGAACTAGAATTGTCAGATTGTCTTATGTTTAAGATCATTTTATTAGAGATTTATTTCTCCAAATAAGTCTTAAAACTGGATTTTTTAAAAAAAAATCATTGCCTTAACTGGCAAAGTCATTTTCTTATTTTTTTTTTTAAACTTAAACAATGCCTTAAGTCTTAAGTGTTGAGGGATATTTAAACACACTGTGAAACCCCAAGACTGTGTTAATAAAATCATCCTTGGATCAGGGGGCAAAGTCAGTAATTAGTTGATAGGTATTAGCTCTAGGGAGTCCAAAGGAGCCAAGAATATGGATAGAGATAGGATAGAGTAAGGAGGGACCTTGAGATTCACAGTCATTTTTGGTTTGGGAGGGCTAGAGGAAAACTTCTCTTGCTAGGTCTCTCTCCAAAAAGGAAGGTCAGCTGGTTGCTCCTTGTTCCCTGTGAACTAGCAGGTTTTCAACACTAACATCTGACTCCTGGATCACTTGCATACTGTTAGAAGAGTTTCATTTTAGGTCCACTGGCTCCCAAGTAACCACACAAAGACTTACGATTAATTATAAATGCTCAGTGAATAGCTTAGGCTTATTACTAACTAGCTCTTACAACTTAAATTAATCCATCTTACTCATCTATGCTCTACCACTTGGTGGTACCTTTTTTCAGCACTGCATGTACATCTCCTGCTCCCTCTGCCTCTGGATGGCAACTCTACCCTCCTTCTTCCCAATATTCTCTCAGTCTGGCTTTCCACCTAATTTCTTCCTGCCTAGCTATTGGCCAGTTAGTCTTTTAGTAAACCAATGACAGTAAAATATGTTAAGAGTATACAAAAAAATTATTCCATAGCATTTCCCCTTTTTCTCTAATTTAAACAGAGGGCTTTAACATTAACATAGTAAAATTACATACAACAAAAACAATTATTGGGTAAGAATTACAGTTACAGAATCCAGTCCATTTGTATTTGGCAAATATAGAGAAAATACTCTACTATTTATTTTATATTTGTGAGTCTAAAGTTTTATATCTAATTTGCTTTTTATCAAAACTAAGGAAAACTATAAGCTTAACTTTTTAGTCTGTTACTTCATCAAAGGCCCCAGCAGGATGTAATATTACTTAAAAACAGAAGCATCTGGCTGCCTGGACAGTCACCCAAGTTCCTTTGCAACATTGGGGCATCCATCTTTGGCCTATAGACCTAGTATATCTGACAGACATGTTTGAGAAGCAGGGATTTTTGAAGGACTGTCCTACCTTATCTTGGCAAATTGGCAGTCACTTTCTTATGTGTCCCACTGGTTCAGCTTAGTAAGTATACTGTCAGCAACTGAGGCAAGAGAAATTTTTTTCCAGTGGATAGCTTTTGCCACAAAGAAAGCAAACTCCATATTGAGTTTCTTCAATACCCAAGTCTTCTCTGAAGCGAATTTGTGCTGCCAGAGGCAGACGTGTCTCACTGTCAAGAAAAGCCTTATGTTATGAAAACATTTTAAATACCATATTTTTTAGGACTTTGAAGTATTTGAAGATCACCTATGTATCTAAATATATTTGTTTAACCTTGAAAACATATCTAATATGATGACTACAAATTTAATTATTATAAATGAATACTATTAATATATTATTGATAATATAATAATGTTATTATTATAGATGAACTACTAACCTGCATTTCTTAATTATATATTGAATTTTAAATGAGCTGCATAAGCATAAAACCCCAAACAAGAATAGAAACATACATACAGTATAACAAATATAACTTTAACTTTGTATTAATAAACCCAAATTCATACCAATGTAAAATATTTCTAGATTAATAGTTGCTTTGAATTAAAATAGATTCAATAATCTATCCTTTTATGTCATTTTTTCTATAGTATAGGCCTCATTTTTCCTTTAGGAAGAAATCTTTGAATTTAACTTCTTTGTTTAGCTTTTTTCTTAACTATGGCCAGAAACAATTTCTAACTACCAGCCCCTCCCTTAAACGATGACAAACATCCATAACCCATCTTTTGGGAATGTGGCCATTCTTTTCCCTAGACTACTTCCTTTTATATGGGGTACTGGCATCTTTGCAGAACCCTGAGAAAAATTGGGATTATGGTTAAGCCCTGGCTGGAGTAGTCTGTGAGATTAGACCACCTCAGCCAGCAGCTTTGAAACTGTTCTAAACACAGAACTCTGAGGAAACTACAACAGAAGCACTCTGAGATGCTCGATCACATGGGCCAATCATTTTTACTGGTGTCTGGTCCCCTACTTCAGAAAACACATAGACTTTCAAAGGTGGCACACATATCTGTATTAATACAAGTATAGACTATACTGTTGTACAAAAGTCAGTCAAAGGTATTTTTTGTTAGTTTTATGTTTGAGTAGGTAAATGGTGTCTTTCAACTTTATAAGTCCTTTTGGACTACATAATCAAACTATAATATGAACCTCTATCCCTGTCATGTAAAAGGATGGCATGTAATAATAAGTTATGTGGACTCTGTAGGCAACAAGATTTATTATATTTTATCTTAGAGCATTTTATGTGTCAAGGGATCAGCTGTCACCTGTTCTGTAGTCATTTTTGGATTTCTCCCCATATCTGTAGCCAAGATACTCATTAGGTCTTCCCTGGTCAAATCTGTTCTCTACTAATCTGCAAGGAATTCATAGCCTTTCACTTCCTATGGAAGTAAAAGCATAATCTCTCCCCCAATGTGATACATTTTTTGACTTACATTTTGAAGTCAAGACACTTTTAAAATATATAGGTTGGTTTAATCTGGCAGCCTTCACAATCCAATGTCTCTTAGCAGCTATCATTTGTTCATCAGCAATCCAAAAATTTAAAGTCAACACAATAACATACAGAATACAAACTCCCTGAGTATTTTCCACCTCTTTGTGGCTTTTTAAAAGTTATTTTACCTTTTTTACAGACTTTGCTATAATAGCTTTAAGCTATTTTTAGATGGTTGTCTATACCCTTTCTCCTTTCTCTCCCAAGCCTATGTACAATTTTAAGCAAACCGAAACCCATGTAGAGCTTTTTTTTCCTATCTGGATGTGTGATATTTTCTGTCTGTGTCTGCAAAACCTTAAACCCACTGCATAACACAGTGGCAGAATCCATATTGGTGTCTCAAGACTGCAGGCAGAACGTTGACATGTGTCTCTGCATCCCAACTGCCATGAAAAACATGAGACTAGTTCTGGTTTTTGAACTTCTTTTTTAAAGCTTTCTCAGGCCTTATGTGGAAGTAGGTGCCCAATGTTGGGTGCTTTTTGTTGGCAGAGTTATTATTCAGGACCATTGGCTCCCCAATAACCACACAGAGACTTCCTATTATTTATAAATGCTCAGCCAACAGCCTAAGCGTGTTACTAACTATCTCTTACAACTTAAATTAACCCATATTTCTCATCTATGCTCTACCATATGGTGGTACCTTTTTTCAGCACAGCATGTTAATCTCTTGCTTCCTCTGCCTCTGGCTGGTGACTTCACCCTCCTTCTTCTCAGTGGTCTATCAGCCTAGCTCTTCTGCTTAACCACTTTCAGTCTAACTATTGGCTAGATGGCTTTTTATTAAACCAATGAAAGCAAAACATCTTCCCAGTATACAAAAGGATTATTCCACAGTAAGATGTAGTGGCAGAACAGGTACACATGGGACCAGAAGTCCCTCAGGTCACAGTCTGAGCAGAGGGGCACTGACTATGGGACAGGGGATGAAGGAAGATTAAAAGATCAGTAAATTCAGATGCAGCCCTGGGCTGGAGATAAAAATGCCTCAATTAATTAAAATAAAAAAATCCCCTTATCATATTTTACAGAAAAGAATAATAAAGAAGAATCATATTTATGATAGGTAAGGTTGAGAAAAAGTGATGATTAATAATTACAGCATTCTTAGTAGAGTACAAAGTAATTTTTAAGCTTATCTACAAAAAATATTGATTCAAATGCTACAAGCATTTTCTTGACTGAAAGGTATTTTAGATTTACTAGCTTCAAAGTCTTACTTTCATTCCCTGAATAAAATAGAACACATCTTGTCTTTTCAACATGCCTCACAGCGTTGTTCAAGGGCTGAAGTCAAATAATATAATTCTACTTTAAGGAAAATGCAGTGACAAAAATGATCATAGCACTTTACAAAAGTCCAGACTTATGGGGTTAAATTTGGTAGCAATGATTACTTTGGGCAAACGTTGCCAAGGAGTTCCTATAAATAGCGAGCTCTTAGTTACTTTCTGGTCGCTCTCCCTCCCTCCCCTTGTGCTAGCTGAGTCCTCACCATGTTTTCAGCATTGCGCTCTGGAGGGAGAAGATCACATGTGTTTCACACTTCTCTCACAACGGCATGAGAAATTGATGCCAGCCCTCCCATTCTGCAGGTACGGAGACTAAGATTTAGATGTACCAGTTTGCAGAAGACCCAGAATTTAAAGAGTCACAACACAAGCCCTGTGATACCATCATTGGGTTAGTAGAAAGCTGTGCAAACTTGGCTAACCCACCATTCATCCTGACCCTTGGTGATTGCAATCAATGCAATTTTAGATACTCCAACTACATGTTCTAATTCTAGGTAACTCCATTTATAATAGAAGGACAATTATACAGTATGCACAATACATAATTGCTAGAAAAAATTAAACGTAGTAAAGTAAAAGTTATAAAATAGTTGTTTTTTAATATACTATTTATTGCAATTCTGTTAGTCTTATATTTTGGTTGTGTGCCTAGCTTTTTAGCAACTGAGCTATCTCTCCAGCCCTGCACATTTTATTATTATAGAATGACATATTTTGCTTTAAAATGTATAAATTACTTTATCTATTAAAATCTTCTCACTTCTCATCCAAACTCAAGACCATTACAAACTGTTGTTACTGGCAGCTGAACCTGGGTTCTGTTTACTTGAGTTTGTACCCAGGCTTATGTCTAATATGCCAGAAGCTAGGGAATTTTATGTTTATCCATGGAACCTGAAAGTGATGCTGACTCCTTATTTTTAAACATGCTTACTCTGCCACTCCAAAACATTTGTTACTGGGTAACAACTATGGACACATATTACATGGATTGTTCCAATAAAACTCAACAGTCTATGGAGGTCAGGTTCAAACCAGCATCCACCACCACTGTGGACTGAAGAGACAGAGAGGTGATAATCTCTTGGCCCTACCTGACCATCCAACCAGAAGGGGCTTGATCTTCTGTCCATGGATCTTCACCTCACTAACATCCATGCATTATTTATGCTTTACTGTTTCAGTGCTCAAACCCAGATTCAGAAAAACACCCAACCTGTATTAAAGAGACCATTTTATATAACACTGATGTTTTTTAATCCAAATCCCAGTCCTCTCACTGCAAAGTTAGTTAACACTTTTCTTCATTATGAGCAACATTAATCCTCTTTAAACTCAATTTTTATCCTGATAGCTGAACACATTGAGAAATAGATTCTCCGTGTGCTTTATCAAGAATTTCTTTAAAGAACTGATGGCAATCTCCTAATTCAATAACAGAGTGGCCAGCTCCTCCATGGAGTTCAGTACAACGTCCAGAGTCTTTAATGGAGCATTTAATTGACCATGTTTGGCAGGGAAATCTGTTGTCTCACACTCTTTTCTCAAGAGACATCAGATTATGATAAGCATTAGTGCCATGGATGCCCAGAGCATGATAATTCATTATCCTAAAATAATCTTGGCCATCATCATAGGCAAGTTCAAAAATGATTATTCAAAATCTGTTTGTCTGCAATATATCTAATGGGTACTATAAAAATTATTTGAACATAGGGAAAATAAAAGAAAGTGTGGTCTGAGTAGAATTTACTTCATAAAATGCATTTCACTGAGAAATGAAATCAGCAATATTGATGATAAATTAGAGGTCACAGGACAGAGGCAGCATGAGGAGGCAGCTTGATGTCTTCTCTAGAAATAAACTTCAGGAAATGGACCATAAGCACTTCTCAGTAATCCTTCATTTACTTTTTAAAATTTACACTGTATTGCTTTCTCTAATAATCCACTACGATACTTTATACAAGACTTGATCTCAATTGTAGATGCTAAAATGTGAAAAAAAAATTCAAAAACGTTATAGAACCACTTTGCTTTAACTTAAGAAAAAGAAACATTATCATGAATTCACCCTCACTTATAGTACTTTTACATGTTCAATATCTTCTGCCATGTTTATAAAAGATAAAATTAAAGTTAGGTCCTTTTAGTAATGATCATTTTAATGTCTATTTATCAAACTAAGTAAATTAAAGGAGCTCCCAATTTAGTCATAATAAGAAACACTTCTAAATAAAAAGGGTAATTTTCAACTTCAATCTCCATCTAAGTGCCCATAGAATTAAAATGTTGACTTAAAATATATTTCAAATTCTACTGCTATTTTTATAATTTCCAGTGATCGTATCATAGACAGTTATCATTAAAAATCTCTAAAGTGTGTGTGTGTTTGTATGTATGTGTACGTGTGCACTTGTATGTGGTGTGGTAAAATACACATGTGTTTGCTAGCACATGCAACTCTATAAACACTTGTAGTTTTCCTCAATTACTGTCCATCTAATTTCTTTTAGACAAATTCTCTCATTAAAATTCAAGCTAGTTGAATTGGTTGATTTCTTTTGGCTAGAATGATTCTCTTCAAGGCTCCCAGAAATTACCTGCCTCATCTCCCAGTGTTGAGATAACACAGCCATACTTCGATTTGTATGAATGCTCTGGATTGGAGAACAGACCCTTTTTGATGGCAAAAACCTCTTATCCCAATTCAAATCCCCAGCCCAAGATTACTACAATTACAAAGTTATGGCCCTTTCATCTTGATATTTAATAGTAATACTAGAGTCGGCTGCCTTTGTTTTCATGGGTTACGAAAAGTTAAAAATTAGAAAAGATAATATATGAGGATTAATCTTAAAAACATATGTGTTCTTAAAGAACATAAGAAGTGTTAGTGACAGGCTCGGTCATACTGCTTTACCACATTTCCTCTCGTTGTCATTAATGTGCAGTTAGAACTGTGAAGGTGTATAGGCTCTGGTTTTGGATGACTTTGGTATGCGACATCTATTTTAAGTTTTTTTTTTTAATAATGAAAATTTAAAAATTGCCTCACAACATTGCTACTATTCTCTGCTCACCAATTCACTTCTTTACTAAGAATGGAACGAGGTTTAATATGACAACATGCTTGGAAGAAGAACTTGTTGGGGAGATGTGATTCTGCTTAGTCATACTTGGTTCCTGAGTACATAAGCCTGCTGTGCTACTGTAACATAGTCTCTGGATAACATAGTCTCTGGAGGATCACTGAGATGGGCGCAGGCAAAGGTTTCTGACATCTGGCGGTAAATATTTAGCTAATGTGTAGAATTGTGTAGACGTTGCTTAACAAACCGAAAATAAGTTTACCCATGATCAAGCTACCCAATTTCTGAGTACATAGCAAATGAAATGGTGAAGGCATATGAAGGACACACTCACCAACCCCATAACTTTTCTGTTCCTTTCCCAGCAGTTAAGACATGAATCAACCTAGATTACCAACAATGAATGAATGGAGAACATGTGGCATATATGCACAATGGAACACAATTCAGCCATAGAAGGCGTGACATCCTAATGTTTTCAGCAAAATAGACATAACAAAAGGACGTAAGTGAAATAAACTATGCACAGAAAGACAAATACTCCTTATGCTCTCTCTTACTGTTGCCTATTAAAAGAAATCAATAAGAATGTGTAGTCATAGTCACCCAGGGATGTGAAAGAGGATAAGAGTCTAGGGATGATAGCAGAAGAATGAGCAATGGTAACTGTTTCTAAACTTGCTAAGTGTGTAACACCATTTTATGATCTCATTTTATATACATGTGTTTTCCAGTACTGATGTGATCCATGATGAGGGTACTACATTTGCTTTAACCCTCTTCACTTATTTATTATCGTGTTTTTCCTTGGCATAATCTATTAAGCTGTGTCAATACTAACTTGTGTTTATACACCAGGCAGGTGATTCTGGAAGCTATAAAAAGCGGGCCAAGTGAGTCATGGGAAGCATTCCTGTAAGAAGCAATCCCCTATGGCTTCTGTTTCAGTTCATGGCTCCCCGTTCCTACCTTGATTCCTGTCCTGACTTCCCTTAGTGGCTTAGTGTTACCTGGAAGTTTACGATGAAATAACCTCTTTCTTCCCAAAGTTGTATTTAGTTATTGTGTTCAATCACAATAGAAACCTTGTAAAACAGAAATTAGTGCCAAGAGTGGGTTATTGCTGAAAGAGACATGAGTGTGTTGTTTGGGTGAGAATCGAAGAGGTGCTTCTCAGCAACATTGGGCTAAGAAAGTGGTTTATTGCTCAGAGTTGAATGAGATGCTGTGGGAGAACTTATAAGATAACAATTCTGGGAGCAATGCAGACGACTGTGGCCTGGCTTGTGGACTTTTAGAAGGAAGTAAGGACTCTATTGGGGCTATTTAGGTGGAGTTTTGAATCAAGAATTGATGGCTCTACTCAATTGGAGCTGAAGAATCAGGTATGATTATCAAAAGACCAGATCCACTAAAATGAAACCTTTGTTTTGCTGTGATAGTAGTGCTGCAAGGCTAGAGATGAAGAATAACCCCTTGGGTTTTCATCCTAAGCATCTTGGTAGACAAGATAGTAATAACCAGAAATTAGGAAGCCTTTTGGAGAATCAGTTATACCTTGTCTTGTCTAAATGATTCTCCTTGCTTCTGTGATTTTAGTGTCTTTTTGATAACCAACTTTGTTTATAAATTAAACTTATGAAGGAAATAGCAGGGCTAGAGATGTTTCTTCTTTTCTGCCATGAGTTAAAGAATGTTTGTAATCTAAAGGTATAAAACAGTGATAGTACGTCGGCATACATTATTTGAGCAACAGTATGCTGAGCCCCATGTTTCATGTGTCTAATTTAATCCTACAATATGATTATATTGTACAAGAAAAAATTAATGTTTAAGGGCAATAGTAATATATCCTAAAAGACAAAGAAAAAAAGTAATTTACTACTCTCTGTTCCATATGTGTCTTACTCTAAACTTTATACTCAAGCATCTAGGTGTTATACCTTGAATACAGTCTTTCCACCTAGGTTTAATTACCTTAATTAACTGTATATCTTATACCAACCAATCAATGAAGACCCTTGGAATTTTAAGAAGTTGTATACTTGGCTTCAAAACCATTGGGAAAAATCATTTTGGAATTCTAATCTGGGAAGGGAAAGGCTTTCAGATCTGGGATGGATTATAATGTAGAACTCACAGCCTAGGGTACAGAGTTTTCATAAGATTATCTCAGGGAGTATGTACAGAACAAGCCTAATTTATTATAATTTTAAGGATATTTTGATTGATAAAATTTTTATATGTTATGATGCAGAATTATGGCATATAAATTTTGTTGTGCATTGTTGTGAGTTATATTCTGAGCTTCACAAAGCATAATACTACTGTATATTCCTATGTATTGCTCTTAAAGTAGTAGTTATTAGTAATGTTCCTTGTGAATAACTAAGCAAGGTTAAATAAAGAACGAATGAAAAGAAGCTGAACTTTTTGTATGTAAAATCAATGTCTTAATGAATGCATAGAAGTTGAAACTAAAGAATTATATCATTTACCTGCTTGTCTGAAAGAATCTTTATTGTTTGATTAACAAAGATTTCAAATCACAGAATACACTTCATGATATGTTCATCCATATAAGAGGAGAGATATGAGAACAGCCTTGGTTTTGATTATTGCTTAGTGCAATGAGTGCATTAGGTAATTTTTACTATGTTCTTACCTATTGAAAAACCACTTGAAAATTTCCATAGCATGCATGTAAATAGTTATTTCTTACTTAGTTGTACATCAACACCTGGCCAACTAAAGCCTAGCTTCACATCTCTTTTTCTACCTGGCATTCAGGCTGAAGGTTCCAACACCATTTAGAAAGACTATTGTTACTCCCCTGTTATATCAATTTAAATAAATTGAGCATTGCTAAACTTCTTCCTTCCTTCCTCCCTCCCTCCCTCCTTTCCTTTTTTTCTCCTTCCTTCCCCCCTCTCTCCCTCTCTTTCTTTCTATCCCCCTTTCTTCTTTCCTCTCTTTATTTTGACAGTGGAATGAAGAAATGATGATCAATGACAGACTTACATGAGTCAAAGTTCTTGCTAGGAGGCAACAACATTATTGATACAAACCACATGAACAAACTCCTGTCAATGAGCATAGAATAAAACTTCATATGGGAAAAGCAACACACAGCTAGAAATAATAATAGAACATACCAGAAAGAGCATATGATGCATCTCTCAGAAATCAGATCTCATGAATAAAAATAGAAATCAGGCCACTGTGCTCTGGAAATCATATGGATATAAAATAGCACCATAGGAACAGCATTTGCTTATTTCTTTTACAAGCAATTAACAGACATGCAAATGTGTCAAAAGACACTGGCAAACCAAGACACCCCCACCCTACACAGTGTTGTTAATAATCAACACTCTCTGTATATTCAAAGATTTGCTGTTGCCCAATGTCGAACTGGCTGCCAACCAGTTTAGCACTAATTTATTAGATTAATGAAGAAAAAATGCTATGAAGGAAGCCTTGTCTGTGGTGTCAGGTTCTATGTTCTCTCTCTCTAATTTATGACACTGGCTTGAAAAATGAAAATTGTTCCTCTCTGTAAGAAAGTACATTTATTACCAAAACAAGGAGACACTAACCTGCTCTCTAAACAGAATAAAGATTTATTATGTGCTATTGTTCACTGTATTGAGGAATATTCTTATACTATAAAGAATTACAAATAGTGGTTAATGATGAAATGTTTATAATTTTCAACTTTAAGGCCCGTTAATAAATCTTCCAAATATTTATGTAGAGTCAAATGATATGATATATGATTTCAACATATTTTCCATCATG
Organism: Ondatra zibethicus; assembly: GCA_004026605.1. Taxonomy (NCBI): domain Eukaryota; kingdom Metazoa; phylum Chordata; class Mammalia; order Rodentia; family Cricetidae; genus Ondatra; species Ondatra zibethicus. The sequence continues at coordinate 20,376 of PVIU01020643.1, forward strand.
CAAATGTTTTGCTTAAGGCTTAGAAACAGACTTGCATTTATCTATACATAGGAATAGAAACTCAAGGAAAAAAAAAGGAACTCAAGATTCCATAGCACATAATAAAACAAAGTGGAAAAAAACGTGATTGAAATAAACCTTGGAATTAGCCAGCTTGAATGAGCTCATTAATTCAACAACTTCAACAAACTCTGGAGTATATTTTTCTCATTAGTCATCTTTGGTCCCACAAAAGAGACAATCATGAAGATATAATCCTAGCTTAATGAGGGCTTTCTAAATATAAGTCTTCAAAATTAATTAGTCTACTGATCATAAAAATAGAAAGGAATAGGTGGATAGATTTTCTAATATTACAACATCTGAAGAAAGACTAAATCCATTCCATGCAACTTAAAATGCCTATGGGAATTTTTTCACATGGCACTACCACTAAAATGATGGATGATACTCTTATAAAAACAATTTTCCTTAAAAATATAATTTATCATTTGCCAGGATCCCAGTTTTCATGACTCTATTAGATTAAGCTGGTAAACTATCTTTAAAAGATGTGTCCTGAAAAAATCTCTCCAAAATCAAATATTCAATATAAATATGTATGTTAGGAATACCAGAACTTTAGCAGACCACCACAATATTAATGAGACTATTGAACAAAAGCTACTGTTACTGAAGAACTTGAGAGAGCAGATAAGAAAATAATTGGGAAAGAGTGCTAGAAAATTTCATGTGGAATGAAAAATAGTGACCAAGAGCAGAAAGGTAGTCAATAACCATTTTCTCTGAATTATAATATTTTATGAGGTAAGATAATCATATTTTACGTGTCTTAGGAAACATCTTCAACAATATTGATGTAGAAACCAACAAGGAACTTCTACATATGCTAATGTTTTATTTTGCATGTATACGCTTAAATTCTTAAACCATATATGAACTAATATACTCCTAAAACAAATAAGTCATATCTGAGCTGATGAAGACTTGAATGAAATAATTCAAGAAATAATTGTGATGCTCTTGCTATTGAACTGGCAACATAATGTCTACATTGAAGCTTGGACTTAAGAGAAAGAAAATTACATAAATATAGAAATTAAGTAGATCAGACAGTTGGTATTTTAATTTTTATTTTTTAATTAAAATATAATTATACCATTTACCCTTTCATTTACCTTTCACTAACTTCTCTTGTATTTCCTCCTTGCTCCCTCTCAAATCCATGCTCTCTTGTCCTTTGTCATTGATATATATATATGTGTGTGTGTGTGTGTGTGTGTGTGTGTATTATATAAATGTAAGTTGTTAAGTCTCTATAGTGTTGCGCGCGCGCACACACACACACACACACACACACACACACACACACAATTTCAGAGTTGACCACTTAGTATTAGACAACCAGTTAGGGAGCTCATTTTTGCAAACAGTTTAATTCTCTGTCTCTCAGCATCCCTTAGTTGTCAGTAGTACAGAGGTGCAGCCTTTGAACTTCTCCCCCTAGGTTGGTATTGTCTTTGTCCGTGTCTTATTTCAGCAGCCATACTAGTGAGGTATCACAGATGAAGTGTCTCTATCATTTCTAGGTGATATAATCTACAATTGAGCTTCCTGGTCCTCTGATACTAACAAACTTTCTACCACTTCCTCCATGCTCTTCCCTGAGTCTTGGGTGCATGATCAATTGGTCTCTACAGTTTAACCAGTTTGTGGTTTTCTGTAATGGTCTTGACTTGTTGCAAAAGAGAAGTTTGCTTTATGAGGGGCAAAAGCTTCAGGTTTTATTGTGGAGATAAGAATGAATATTAAGAATTTTGGTGGTTTAGTAAAGCGGCAGCAAGTTCTCTTCTAAAATCCATGGCTACTTGTCTGAGTTTTCTGTCCTGCCCAGTTCCTGCAATCGTTAAGTCACAAAGAAATCACACAGAGGTCTATATTAGTTATAAATTGATTGGCCCATTAGCTCAGGCTTCTTATTAACTCTTATAACTTATATTAGCCCATTATTCTTTTTTATGCTAGCCACGTGGCTCAGTACCTTATTTGGCAAGGCAGTCATATCTTGCTTCTTCTGTGGCTAGGTCACGACTGCAGAATAATCTTTCTTCCTCCCAGAATTCTCCTGTTCTTCTCACCCCACCTCTACTTCCTGCCTGGTTGTCCTGCCTATACTTCCTGACTGGCTACTGGCCAATCAGTGTTTATTTAAAATATAATTGACAGAATACAGACTATTGTCCCACACCAACTACTAGGCCTACTTAGTTTGCTAGGTTTACAATACCAGGCATCATCTCTCTCTTGCTGAGCAGACCTCAAGTCCAACTAGACAACTGCTGGTTACAAGCAAGACATGAGTGCTACTGTTACACCCCCAGGAGTATGGTTCGTAGACATCACAGCGGAGTAGGACTATTGGTTGCTTCCCTTTTTTGGAAGCTTGCATAGCACCTATAGTTGGTATTTTTAAGTGGAAACATATAAATTTACATGGGGAAATAGAAAGGAGAGGGAATTGGTGAAGGAATTCAACACACAAATATTTAAGAACTGTTTATCCAAGTAAAAGAGAAACTATTAAAGTATAAGATAATTAGAAGAGTATAGAATTACTGAAAGCAATAATAAGCAACTATAAATGTAAAGATTGCCATAAATTCTAACTTTTAACGAATAATCAAGACCAGATAATAAGGAAAAGTTATCAGTGTCCATTGGTCTTGGTGTTGCGGAGGTGGTGGGTCACCTTGAGAAAATTAATTCTGATGGGACGGTTGAAGCACTAGACAAGAGTACTCACACACATTATTACACTGTCCTCTATTTTATGTACTATACCGAAGGTTTTTCATTGTTTTGAAAACCTTCTATTTCAGTGACTATTGCTTAATGTTCAACTGAACACCTTTATTAAAACTGGATCTGTGAAGGAGATACACATGTTGTCAGCAGCTGTTATTTTTCTACAGTTTGTGGTTGGCCCTACACTTTTAAAATAACAGATATAAATGTTAAATAATCCTTAATTGGTTAAAGGTGTTTCATAATAGTTATCTGGATATCATTCTAAGAAAATTATAATGCTCATCAAAGCCACCTGTAAGAATGAGAGCTTCATTTACAGATAATTTTAGAATTACTCTAAGGACAAAGTCAACTTTTCAATGAATCATTTTAGAACTGGTTTTTTCCCTCTATCAAACTATCCTCAACTTGGAAATACTGCCTTTATTTGCTAAAACTATTGTCTTTGTCATGTGATAAATCCTAAAAATATAAAGAAATAGCTCTAAATAAAGAAAATCCCCAAGTTATGTGCTACAAAATACCTTGTCTCTTTAAATGTGCATAGTTTATTCAGCTCACAAATCCTAACACCTTTCAACAGGGAGACTCAAGAGTTATACAGTAGTTATAATCTACGCATGTACAACAGTGACCTCATGTGGCTAATACTTTATGCCTGAAACTGGTGAGTGAGAATAACAAAACCTCCATGTCATACATCAAGACTTACATCATAGTGGATGGAGAGCCACCCATATCACAAAATAATTCTATTTTGAAGGCCTCTGATAACAAAGCAAAGTAATCTCTTCCAAGTTTCAATGTGAATTCATTGTGTGTATTTGTATAAGGTTCAGTTATACACAGATGAATAGTACGGAATACAGTGTGTTGAGAACCAGAGCTCAGATATTACTTCTTTGTGTTACCAAAGAACTCAGTACTGATTTTTTATATGTTACACAATTGGCATAAATGCTAATTGGATTCTATTTCATGTTCCTTATCTTGGCTATTTCATTTTCTAACTTGTCAGGAAAGGCTGTAATTTTCTTTCTCAATCTAAGTAGTTCTTTAACCACTTCAAAACTGTAGTACCCATGGCAATTATTCAAGAATTTGCTTAAAAATGCTTTTCTACTGTATTAGCTAGGATTGAAGTAGTTTCAAATTAATACATAGCATTTAAATAAAATGACTTATAGCCATATTTCTTTTAGAATCAAGGGCAGCTTCCTTTATCACCAATTTCAAAACCCTGATGTAGTTAAAATATAGGCAACTAACAAGTGACATAGCTAAAATCTTAGCTAGATAATTTCTGATTTGTAACATATGTGCTACCATGATTTCAGAACCAACTTAATATTCAGTAGATGACAGGCTGCTATTTCCATCACACTACTCAGAATTTTGCAGTGAATCTCCTAGAAGAGGACTAGAGATGGCAGTTCTGGAACCTTTTGACTGGTCTCCCTGATTGCAGCATGCTTTAGGATTTGATTTAGTTGAGATTTTCCCTCAGACTTAAGTACTCAACATCATCATGGGGAGCTTGGAATATTATTTCTCATGGAGAAATTGCAAGGATTAAATTAATTTTAAAAAATGCATGCATACCTGAGACAGGAGAACTACAAAAGTGAGAAATAGTATCAAAATTCAATCACTAATCAATCAGTCCAATCAATGTACAACATTTCACAGTGCTTTGGCAATATAACAGTCTAATGTTTCACATTCTTCCTGATTAAATACAACCATTATTATTTGTTTCTTATCTGCTTTCATAATCAGAATTAAGACATACTCTAAATATTTCTCATAAAGTTCTTTTATACTATTTTAATCCAAATTTTAAGCTGGTATGTGTGTGGGGGGGTGTGTGGGTGTGTGTTACTTTTATCCTTTTCTGCAAATATTCATGAGTTATGCATGGTAGATAATTTTTGCTAATATACTATGCATTCTTAGTTTTGTTTAAGAATTTAAAGGATTTTAAACATACATATCATTATGTAATTCCTTGTTCCAAAAGCTCATTACCATAAGATTTTTCATTTTCTCATCATAATTGTATACAAATTTCATATCACATATACTAGATACTTATACATTTTTAGCATAAAGTATTTTTCAAAACCTACCTATAAATTTTAAATTTTAGTACTTTTATCTAGCTACCTTTCTTTTTGTTTTTTGTTTTTTTTTTTGTTTTTTCAAGACAGGGTTTCTCTGTAGCTTTGGAGTCTGCCTTGGAACTAGCTCTTATAGACCAGGCTGGCCTCGAACTCACAGAGATCCTCCTGCCTCTGCCTCCTGAGTGCTGGGATTAAAGATGTGTGCCACTGCTCCCCAGCTCATCTAGTTATCTTGTTGCTTATTATAATAAATTGAATTGTTTAAAATAAAAAATATATTTTGACAACCTAGAATTGCACATTTCATTTCCAAGTCTAAAGCAAAGTTTATGTTTAATTCACCATATCAATAATTATAAAATCAATCTCATTTAGTCAACAGAGGTATATTAATGAATCGCTATGTGCCATATCTTATTTGACTAAAGTTCCAGAAGATGATGGTGGAGAAATGAAATGAATACTAAGAGCTGGCCAGTGAACTATAAATAAGGAATTTACTGGTTTCTAGATGACCACAGTAAGAATAGCAGATGAGGAGACTCTTGCTGGTCCAAGTATGGCAGACATGGCTCTGGCAGGCCTTGCCCCTCCCCCATTTGTTTTTCCTTGCCAAAATCTGTTACATTCTTTTTTTCCCTCAATTTTTATTTTTATATTCAAAATTGACACTTCCTCCCCTTCTCCTATTCCCCTCCCACCCCCTCCCACTAACACTCCTCCCTCCCCTGCCATCCTTAAGAGGGGGCAGGGTACCCTGCCCTGTGGGAAATCCAAGGTCCTCCCCCATCCATCCAGGCCTAGGAAGGTGTGCATCCAAGCAAACTAGGGTCCCAAAAAGCCAATACATGCAGAAGAGGGTTTATCCCCTTACTTGACCACTTTTTTTCTCCTGAGGCTACCAGCATCTAGTTATCAAAGTTTCGAAGTCCATTAATCAAAAGTCCACTTTTGACTACCCTAATTAACCTTCCAATCAAAATTAAACACCTCATTCTAACATGGGGTTTCCTTTTTTTCTTTATAAACTGCATTTGCCTATGGGCCTTGTCTATCTCCTCTCATCCAGAGGTAGTCCTTTGTCCCTCTGGGGCAAATATCTCTTTTCCTCCTCCCTTGTTCCTTTTTCCATCTCCCTCATCTTCTATTTCCTGTCTTTGTCTCTTTTCCCCTGCCCTTTCCCCCCCTGGGGCAAACAAATCTCCTTTTTCCTGAGAATTGCATCTTGGGGTATATGGTGCCAGCTTCAAGGTCCCTTTAAGTAGCATTCCTGGAGGGAAAATGTACACAGAGAGCACTCTCTTTGAAGATGAGATCTGTGATGAAATCCTCAACATTCACATACAGAAAATTAGAAGTCATGAAGTCTGATAGAATCTGAGTATCAAATAAAGAACAAACTAAGGCATCATGCAACTTCCATTGATTAAAAGGAAATAACGGGCCTAGTTCTCCTCAGAAAATGTGAAAGGTACCATTTTTCTCATTCAGGAATTTATCTCTAGCCTCATTACCAAGTGGCATGAAGTCTACCATTTTAGTGCCACATACCAGGCAAGTCCTCTGCAAGAGATTCAGACCCAAGTGTGAGCTCTCCTACCAGATTTAGAAAATATTTGAACTTCTCAGATTGAATTCTCCATATCATTACAGACTAAAGACAGCTTTTTTTTTCTTTTTGCATAAGAAATGATGTTTGTGTATATGATCACAGGACACAGTGACCCTATCACATAATACCTCAGCTCAAAAGAGTACCAGAAAACCTCTGGCAGCATAGCTGAGGTGTCTGGTTAGTGATTACACATTGGAGAAAAGAGGCATCATCTCCAAAATGTGGGGTACAGTTTGAAATGCCATCATTTTTGCATGATTCAGATGCTTTAATTGGTGGAATATCTGATGTGGGTTGGAGAGTGCTAGGGTTGAAGTAGGGTGGTCCTGCTTAACACTGTGTTCTTACCTCTTCCCAGAGGAACGTGTGGAGAATGTGTGCTTTTCTCCCCAACAATTCTGCAGGCATTGATGCCCTGGCTTCACCAGAGAAAATAGCACATGTCCATTAAACACTCAACCACGGCTATCATATGGCTATGCAGGTCTTCTTGCATGAACTTACAGTCAGAAAGCAAGGAACAGAGTCACCATTCTTTGAGGTGTAAGTAATGTGTCACTGAGACAGCAGGTGGATTCCTGTTGGAAAAGCAAGAACATGTTCAACATTCAAAAGATTAGGGAGAATTTCTCTTAGACCATTTGTGTCTGTTTGGAATAGAATATATGCTAGTGCAATGGCCACAACCATATTAGAACAGATTTTTGTGACAGCAATGATGTCTCCAGATGATCTGAGTTAACCCACTACATCTGTCACCTAAGCCAGAAGAGATCTGAAAGAAACACAGAGTAATTAGGATAAAGAAACTTTGCTCTTCGGACTAGTGAGAGGTCTAAATTTCCCCCATTTTACAGCTGGGTCTAAGTTTCAGTGTTTTATTGCTGTTGTTGTTTGTTTGTTTTTTGAAGAGTAAACAATTATCAGTTTCTTAAACAAAGGGCTGTTAATCAAGCAATCTTCCTGACAGCAGGAATAACAGAGAGGGGGGAGTACATACAAGGCTTGAATCAGCCCTATAGTATTATAAGACAGTGACCATAAAAGAACAGACCTTACATAGATCTAATCTACATGGGAAGTAGAAAAAGACAAGATCTCTTGAATAAACTGGGAGCATGGGGACTTTGAGGGAGGGTTGAAGGGGAGAGGGGAGAGGCAGGGATGGCAGCAGAGAAAAATATAGAGCTCAATAAAAATCAATAAAAAAATAAAAAGGACAGTTCCTGTAACCCCCTGAAGTAAGCTCTGACTTGCCCAAATATGTCCAAAGATAAAAAACTAGAACCTCAGCCTATCAAAAATCTTCTAGTATAACTGCTGCCGGCTTAACCAATCATGTTTGAGATAACCTAACTGTTCCTGACATTCCCCTAGTTGTGCTTGAAAGGAGCCTGCAAACTCTTCTCAGGATCATCGTCATTTTGTATAGATGTTTGTCCCTGCATGCTGGTAATAAAGCATTCTTTCCCTTGCATAGCTATATGAGTCTGGGATCTTCCTTCACCATTTTCTTGGACTGCTACACCAGCTGTAGGAATAAGGATAAGGAAGAAGTTAGAAAGGAAAGGAGAGAGGGAAAGAGAAGTGGGAAGGGGAAGGGCAGAGGAAAGAGGGAGAGGAAAAGTGGAGGAGAACCTATGAAATTTGTTGGGTAGGGAGGTGGAGGAAGAAGAGGATTGAATATGATCCAAATACATTGTATGAAATTCTCAAAAAATTAATAGAAATTATTTTAAAATATACACACAAAAATATTTAGGCAGCTCACAAATGCTAAATATGATGCTGAGATTTTTTTTCTTCAGGACCTAGATTGACATTCTGACTACCTGCTCTTGTGGAGCATGCAGGATACAAGCAAAAATGACTACCAAACCTTGCCAAGACAGGGTATGACAGCCTTTCAAATTTTTCTGCTTCTGAAAATGGTCTGTCTGATAGATATTCTAGGCCATAGCCAAAGTTAGTTACCCCAATGTTGCAAATGAGATTTGGGGTGATTTTTCAGGTAACCAACTGAATAATTTAGGTAAGACATTTTAAGTACAAGACTTAGACTCCTGAGTATAGGACAACATTGACATAATCTTTGTTATCTGCTAATTACCTTAGACTGGTCATTTAGCACATGTTTATTGCTTGATGATGTTCATGTTGGTTGTAGTTCTACTTTTGTGTATGTTTTTGCCTTTTCTTCCTCCTGGACAACACTTGATATTTGTTCTTATTGTATATAGTTTTGCATTAGGTTTAGAACCCTCTTATTTAGACAAAAAGGAGAATTGTTGTGGGAATTCATTCAGCCAATAGCTTTTATAGTACTTGTGAGACCCTCACCTCTTCTTCTCAAAGGGACAAGAAGAAATTTTCTAGCAGAATGTTTTAAAATTAGAAACCCAGACTAGCTTCATGTTCCCAGAAAGATAGTGCTTTCCTCCCCCCTCCCACCTGGGAAACTCCAAAGCACAAGGACACCTGGCCACCTGGCTGGTGGAGACTGATAAAGATGGTCTGATTCAGGGGCAGGGTAGCCTTGCTCTGAAAACAAAGAACAAGCTGACAAAGCAGGATAGGAGAGGGAGCAAAGACCTTGCACCCTTCCAGACCCCCCGCCCCCACGACTGCCCAGAAGGGCTGCTTGTGATTTTTGCCTTTAAAAACTAACCACGCAGAGGAACTTTTAACTTCTCTCTCACCCTCGCTACTACGGGGTGTTGCAGAAGGAAGTTCCTGTCTAGTCTGTACTTGCTTTTGCAGTCTCGTCTTCTCTGGTTTCCGGTGGTTTCTCTGAGGGTCATTTTCTGGGCACAACAGTACTGGCCTATTATGGCATGGTCTGAGATGCCATAAGCGCAGACAGGAAGCATGCTCACTCTCTTCGGTGGTGGCCATCAGAGATCTGATCACAGCTCCCAGTGCTCACAGAGCAGAGGACCATGGTGGCTTTCTACCTCGTTGTTCATGCATGTTCCCCAATAAATATTTGATACTCCCTTTATCTTGGGCTCTCATGGGTTCACTTACACACATCTCTAGCGTGCTGGCACACACACAGCACCATGCAGAGCAGATCTAGAGGCATCCTTTAGGTCTAGGCCTCCCTTGCCTTTGACTGAGGCCACTGAACCCACCTGTATGGTATCCCTAACTTCCTACCTCCACATGGTCTCTCTGTTAAACCTCCTACACAGAGATGTCAACTGCGGAATCCTTCTCGGAGGGGCACACTGCCAGGTATATACAGTGACATGATATTTCAACAGGAAGCAAGTAACTGGCTATATTTTTAAAGAAGCAGATTTTCAAGTGCAAAAGAACAGAGACACGACTGACTAAACTCATTCCTAAACCCGTGTAATCAGACACCCACAGCAACAGGAAGATTTTACTATATTAATCTTAGTTTAGTTTCTGTTCTGAAATCAAGCCACTGAAAAGCTCTCATTCCCTTGAGCCAATTTCCTTTCTTCACAAGTAGACTTCCTTATGAGATTTAGCTCATCTGTTTCTTTTTTCTAATTTAGTCTCACCACCCCCAAATGCTGGCTCTTTAAGAAGGTATTAACACCATAGCAGCAAGAGAAACAAAGAAAATAAACTCTGTTTTCTTTGTTTCTAAATACCCTATAGGAAGTTGTAAAAGGATTCATGCATAACAATAAAATGTAAATTTAGATAGTGTTTCAGGTTTTCTCCAATTGCTGCCGGAGCATAGAAAACAACAGTCTCTTATTGTTTTGTTTTGTTTTTAGAAATTCACTGTAGTTCAAACATAAGATTCTTGTTACACCATTGCTAATTGACATTGCAGGAGCATATGTAATGAGTTTTTCAATAAAGAAGTAAATACCTCTTGTGCAAAGGGAGGAAAAAATAACACTAGCATGAGAGAATATTTTCCCAAATGAGTCAGGTAGGGATTTGGACGTTTTAAATTTTTTAGTATTCCATTTATATCATTGATCCACAGAATTTTCAAATGAAGAAGTGGCCGCACTGTGACAAAGGCATAGCAGAGTATTTATGGGGGGAGAATATCCACAAACCCTGAGGTCCTCATGTTTAATTAGCATCAAACCATTAGCCTTTCAAATTTACACAGTTTCCTATCTTCTTCGTCTATTCCCTCTTCCTTTGTTCAATATGGGGACAAGGGAAAATTAATAACTAACATGGGATATACTTATGGAACAAACTCAAAACTACTGCTTCCTTATACTGTGTAAGTCAGTTTGCTGTTTGAAGGAATTTCTTGAAAATATGCTAATTTCTAGAGAAAGATCTTAGGTGATTTAGAAATATCAAGTCAAGAAACGTAAGAGTAGGCAAGAGTATACAATTGATTGAGAAAAAAACCAAGAAGACTTGAGAATATAAACTGTCGCCCTTTATCAATGGGTGGTGGAAGTGGAAGAGTGGCATGAAAGGTAGATAATATTCTAATTTTCTACCACATTAAAATGAATGTAATACTCAGGACTGAACTTGAAAAATCTTTCTCCTGAGTCCTCACAAAGACCTCATGATCATGTTAAAGAAACAAAAACAAAAGCCTTCAACTACAATTTCAAATCTTTTTATTACACTTATTGACTATTTGGACATGGAAAGCCCTGTGTCTCTGTGCCTGTTTGTATATGTGTGTGGACACACACATTACAGAACTCATGTGCAGGTGGAGGAAAACCTGCCCGTGTGTGCACATATGTGACATATCACAGAACTCAGTTTGAAGTAGAGGAAAACCTGCTAATGTTTTAATCAATATTTTCATTTTTTTTCCTTTCTTCTTCTCTCCCTACCATCTTTTCCTTCCTTCCTTTCTTGGCCAAACTGGGAGCTGAATATAAGGTTAAGTATTATCCCACTGATCCATAGGCCAGCTCTTCTGACCAGTATTTTGAAGTAACTCTCCATGTCTCTGTATGCTCATCCATTCCCTTGCACAGAGACACCATAGATTTTCTATTAGGTATCTTGGAAGTAAATGTGCATACACATAAATATGACAGTAGGTTTTACATGGCAGGATCACTGGGAATGGCCAGTACAACCTTTGCCCAATTAGATTTGTCATCCCAATTCAGCTGTTCTAATATCCATTTTTCGAAGAACTAAAGTCGTATTATTTTTCTGATGAGAAATTTATTAGGAAAATAAAAAGTCAAAACACTAAGCTCCATCTGTCCCACTTCTGTGTTTATATCTCAACTGATTTTGAACATGAGAGAAGGCAACAGTGTTATTTATTGACCTCCCTAAATGCCACCAAATGGAAGGCCATATGCTAAACCCTCCATAGCCATATTGCCTTGAAAATGCAATGTAAGACCTGGCAGGAGAGTACATGTTACATGTAGATGTTAAACAACATATTAATTTAATGTAATATATAAGTGCTTGTGTATCGGTTTTCTGGAATGTAACTGTAGACAAAAATGAAAAGAAACTGGAAAACCTACTGCCACACTCACAACGTTGACTGACTTGGGTCTGTAAATGAATGAAATCATTGATGAAGGAGGCATCTGTTTTCTAAGTAAATAACTTTGTTTAGGTTAGACACCCAGATATGGGATGGACCCAGGCTGAGAAAGACAAAAGGATGATTTCACTGATTCAATTTTAACATAAAACATATTTTCCCATGCTAATTATTATTTCAGTGAACTACAGACTATGGATGTGGTGGTTTGAACAAAAATGTAAGAATGGTCAGCAGGATGGTGGTGGCACATGTCACATGCCTTTAATCCCATCACTCGGGAGGCAGAGGCCAGAGGCCAACTTGGTGTATAGAGAGATTTCTAGGACAGGCTCCAAAGCTACACAGAGGAAGAATGTCCCTGCCTTGTCGGTTCATATATAAGAATGCTTGGTCATCAGGGAGTAGAACTACTCTGCTAGAATTAGAAGGATTAGAATGTGTGGCCTTGTTGGAGGAAGTGTATCACTGCAGGTGGGATTTGAGGTTCCTAAAAGGCCATGCCAGGACTAGTCTCTCTCTCTCTTTCTATCTAGGCATCATGATGTAGCCCTCAGCTACTTCTCCAGAGTCTGTTTGCATATTGTCACACTCCCTGCCATGATGATAATGGACCAAACTTCGGAAAGTGTGAGCAAGTCCTCAATTAAATATTTTCTTTCATGAGAATGGCTTTGGTTGTGGTGTCTCTTCACAGCAATAGAACAGTGACTAAGACAATGGATAAGGCAAGTGAAAGTAAGGCATGCTGTATGCTGTTGAGAGGCACTCAGGAGAGGTACTGGACATCTTGAGCTTTTCTGATGTGCAAAATACGATCGTAAGAAAAATGTATGATGAAATGCCTGCGATTCTGTGTTCCAAAGAAACAAGAAGGATTTAGTTATGTCATTTAGGTAGATTTTTAACATTACTCAAAATTAATAATAACATAACTGCTGGAATTACAGCATCCCTTTCAGCTGAAAGGGCTAGTTTATAAGTCAGATGACTTCCTCACTTAGGACCATTCTGCATCTCAACATAAGGAAGTGTGATTTCTTGTTTGTGTTTTTGTTTTTTCAAGACAGGGTTTTTCTGTGTAGCCCTGGTGACCCTGAAACTTGGAAT
>PVIU01020644.1:0-33510 GCA_004026605.1 Ondatra zibethicus
GGGGGGGTAGTGGGAGGGGACCGGGAGAAGGGGAAGAAAGGAAAAAAATTTATTCTTTAATTATGTTCTTGAATGGAAAAAATAAAACAAAACAATGTATGAAAAAAATAAATAAATAAACATAAAAGAAAACAATAACAACAAGAAGTGACCAACAATCAACAACAATGTAACCATATCATCTGTGGCATCTTCAGGAAGATATGCAGAATCTGCTTCTTTTTCTGCCTCACAGGTTAGTGTTCAGCCATCCAGTTCAGGGCACTAAGGATGATACCACTCCATTTCTGATGATCTGATGAACACCCTAAAGACTGAGGGCTGTTTCCCAGCCTCTCCTTGCTACTCTTGAGCTCTGAGTCCTCAAGCCTTAAGGGAAAAATACTATATTGACTAGCATGAGTGTGCCCAAGATATCTGTCCAAGTCATATACACGAGATGTGTCTTTGAGCAGAGTAGGAATGTCAGACATCTGCTTTGTCAGAAGGTAAAACCAGAGGCCCTTTGGATAAGGATGTTAGTATAGATACCTTACATAACAGAAAGTGAAGATCTGAAGTTCTATTGGCCAGATGTAGAGATGGAATTACTCCATTAAAGGGAAAGAGTATGTGCGAGACAACCTTGGTGAATGAGAGCACTATTGCAGGCCTCATATTCAGACTTTGAATGCCCCACAATATTAGTCAGAAATCTGCTAATAGGGATCAGTGAGTCACAAGTGAGAGTTTGAAGGCATCCAAGGTGCATGGGGATGAAAGCAGGAAGCAAGAGCCCTGGAGAAAGTACAAGGACCCCAAGGTCAGACGAGAAATGTTTGAGGACCTCTTGTGAGGAGTGTGGAAATCTGGGGGTTACTGTAGAGATCGACTAGCATGTTGGATTGGGTAAGGTTGGAAATCAGCATACCCACTGCTTGACATGGGATCAAGGTCCCAGACCACTTCATGTAGTGGAGCACATTCCACGAACTTCCTTATCAGCTTCCAGCTCTTCATAGGAAACTCGAACATCTGTCCACTGTAGTGAATGTATGGTAGGTGAGGCAGCAGTCTGAGTGTTCATCCAAAATTCTGCATGGAGTCCTAAACCCATTTTCCTCCTCAAGCCTATCCCCAGTTGCCCAGTTCTAGGTTTAAATAATGAGGGCGACATTATATCAGTTCCTGCCTTGAGGCAGTGGGCATCATTTCCAGACTTTACTTGCTATACTTGTGTCCTGCTACTGTAAGCCTCTGTATTCTGGAGAAGTCATCAGTGAAGAATAAAAAATATTCTTTGACCTCACGTTCGGTGTTGGAGGCCCCTGAATCAGAAGTGGACAATGTGAGGTCCTCCTAGAGAAGAAGGGCATATCTGAAGACAACTTGGGCAGTGTGAGAAGATCTGAGGACCACTGGTAAACTGCAATCAGTAGACTGGAACTCCTTTAGTCCCAATGTAATGATCTAAAATCCAATTTCATGGACCTAGTAAGTCCCTCCCATAGGGGCATATTCAGGAGATCTGAGAACCCTTTGTATGTTGGTGGACTGTACCAGCAACATTATCAGAGCAGGCAGGTCTATAAACCCTTTGGTCAGAAGACAAAGAGTTGGTGTATATATGGGAGAGGAGATAATCTAAAAGTGACTTCAGTGAGACAGAGAGAATACTCTCAGACTTCTTTGCATAGGTGGGGCATATCCAGGTTCCCAGTGGGTGGAAGAATTCCTGCTATCACTTTGGGATCAGGTGAAAGATCCAAGACCCTCTAACTTAGAAGCAGGAGAGAGGAGCTCCCCAGCAGTGCATGGAATAATTTAGGCCTCTCGTCATTGTATGTCTGTGTTCCTATTTGGCAGAATCTGAAGGCTGAATGGTACCCTGAGAAACAGAGGAATTTCCAGGCACTCACTTTTTCATCAGCAACCAATCTTGAAATTACAGCCTAGAATAATCATCTTCTGAATGTCCATGTCAGGAATGTCAGCATTTGTAGATGTCTTCTAAGAGATTGCACAAAAGTAGTCTCTGTCTCAGTGTCTTCATCTAGTAAAGGTCCATCCACACATTCCTCTTCATGTAGGATAGTAATTCTCTGTCTAAGGGACCAAAATGAAGACAGTACTCTGAGTTAACCTCATCTTGCTGCTCTCTTGTGTTTAAGCACCTCAGTTCAGACTGCCCTGAGATCTCTTTAGTCAGGAGAGTACTTTCCAGGCCTTGCACATTAGAAGTTGTAGGTAGAAAATCAATTGTGGATTTTCCTTGATCACACAAGGCAGGTCTGAGGCACTCTTTATTAATGTGAATGTCTAAACCTCACTTATAAGATTGAGAAAGGTCTTGACGTTTGGACAGAAATTGAACGATTATTATGCCCTTCATCAAAGAAGTAATGTGGCAGACTCCATGAGAATAAGGAGAAATGTTGAGGCACCCTAGATAGAACTCGAATTTCTGAGACATTTTGTGCACAGGTGAAAGTCTACACCTATTTGTCATAGGTATAAAATCTATGAAAATATTCAGTGAAATAGGAAAGGCATTATCATATTGAACATTAAGTAAATACCTTGTGGAGCAGAGGAAGGTCCACTAATGCTTGATCAGTTTCCAAGTCTTTTTCAGTGTTTATAATATCCATACCTTTTGTGAGCTGTGTTGAAGGCATGGCAGTAATCATTGCATGTTTGCCAAGTGGTTGGATGGTTATCCTCAGTCTAAGAAGCTGTAGGTGAGGTAAGATGTGAGGAAGGGTGCTTAAAAGAAATCCTACACTAGCTCAGAATTGAGAAAATTGATGGTTATTTATATAGGGGAAAACTCACAAATCAGAATCCTTTGCTTGGACAGAGATCAGAAACTGAAATCTGCAACCGGAACAGAGAGAGAGGCTGGAAAAGAGGCTGAATGCAAGCTCCACTTCAGCATATATAGTACATCAGGCCACGCCCCAGTAGGTGGGTAACCACTAGCTGTAAGACTTCCTACAGCACCTACATTTTTGTTTAAATAAGAGAGTTCTAAGCCTAATACATTATATACAAGAAGAACAATTATATTCAATATTTATCCTATCCTAACTAGTTTAAGTCTTGTATAATAAATTCCTTGGCCAAGTCATGAGAGAAAAGTAACTACAATTATCTAATCTTCAACCCCATCAAACATCTGAGATGGGAAATATTACTTGAGTAAGCAGGAAGTACAATCAAGCAACTTCCAAAATGTGCAAAAATGACAGAGACAACTGGCTACCTGGGCAATCACCCAAAGTGTCATTTGCAACGTTGAAGCAACCAACTTTGGATAAGGCCTAGAATAACTGACAGACCATTTTCAGAGGCAGGAAATTTTTCAAAACCATCTTTTCCTGTCTTGGCAAGATTTGACAGTCCTGCTTATCCATTTCCAGATACTATGTATCTTGTTAGTGTTTGAGGCATGGGCATTTCTTTGCCCAAAGGCCAGTTTTGCTAAGAAGAAAACAAGCTCCAAGTGGAGTGTCTTCGCTGCTCAACATTTTCTTGGGAATAGATTGGTGCTGCCAGGCGCAATTGTACCTAACATCAACAGAAACTGAATTTATTTAAAACCCATATTCTACAGCTCTTTGAAGTGGTTGAAGATTACCTCTCTATTCAGAATATAATGTCTCTGTATCTAAAGAACCCTATTAGTTGAACTATAAGTATGACAAACATAGCTTACTATTGATCTATAATTCTTGTTACCTATATAACTTAAAGACTAAGACTCCATATTAGAATATTATACAATAAACAGTTGTGTAACAAATGAGGACAATGACCTTAAAATGTAAACAATGTATAGGTATCTTGATCACAGGTAGAAATGTACATTGCAATATGATAAATATATATCAATATATGAAAAATGTTTTAAGCAGAGGTAGAAGCATGCATTCATACAATACTCAATATAATTTAACTTTGTGTCAATATACAAGAATCTATACCAACATAATTGTCTATAAATAATAACTCACAAGTATTTACTCTATTACTATTATTATTAGTGTGAGTAAGCTCATAGCAATCTATTATCCCATCCAATTTTCCTTTTTTTAATGATCCCAGAGCCTATAAAATTTCCCCACAACCCCCAATGCTATACCAATTATTCTCAACCATAAATGATGTCCCTAAACCTGAGGACAAACTTTGTTTGGAGAGCGGCTGTAGTCTTCTAGAATTGCTTTCAGCTGTCATGGGGGCAATGTTTTTTCTAAGGGATCCCGTGAAAGTGAAATGGTAGATAAGTTCCAAGATTACTGTCTGGAATAATTGCAAACAGTGTCTGAGTATTTGGTGGAGGCCTGGCCGGAATGTTCTAAAAATGTGCCCCATTACAGCTAAACAAGTTGGAACCATCTTGAGTAGCTGGTACCCAAAACAGGTTTTGTACTAACGCTATCAGCATCATGACATCATATCAACCATATAGAGTTGTTGTTGTGGGGCCCCATCTTCTTCCTTGAAACTTCAAAGATTACTGCAGGAAAATCATTGTTCATTGTGGAAAATTTAAACATTATTTATATAGACCTATACAGACATATATATTCAATTAAATGTACAATAAAGACAAAATAGATATGAAGAAATGTAAAAATGTTCTTAATCTTTCTGTCCCATATCATGGCTCCTGACATGAGACAGAAACTCTGAAGTTTTATTTCAACAACATGCTTGGATTTAGAGAGGGACAGAGCCAGTTTCCAGCTCCAAATCCAGATCTATATATTCATAAACATACACACACACATATATATACATATACATATGTATATACTTTATCAGTTGTACTTATGAATCATATTTGATTTTCTTGATGATCCTTACTGGTTAGTTATTTTTCCATCAGTCATCATTCAAACATCCAGGGTCTCTTGAATTTTTGAAGATGAGTATTTTTCTGCATAGACAAGAACAGAACTGTGCACTAACCATGTATGCTTTCCTTACCACCTGTATGGTTGTCACCATTATGTTCACCTTTATAGTTTGATTTGATCTTTCTAAAACTGCTTGACCTGTAGGATTGTGTGGTATACCTGTAACATGCTTAATATTATAATAAGCAAAAGTCTGTTTCATATTCCTAGAGATATAAGGTGGACCCTTATCTATCTTTATTTGTACAGGTATAACCATGATGGCCATTACTTCTAATAAATGTGTGATTACTGAATCCGCTTTTTCTGAGCCTAAAGCAGTTGCCCACTGAAAGCCTGAATAAGTGTCAATGGTGTGATATATATATTTTACATATTTTAATTTTCCAAATTCTACAAAGGGGAACACTTCCATCAGCCAGATTTCATTCCTTTGAATACCGTGTGGGTTAGTCCCTGCAGGTAGCAGTGTTTGGTTATATAAAGAGCAAGGGGGGCATCTCTTTATAATTTCCATTGCTTGTTGCCATGTAATAGAAAACTCTTTCATTTAACCTTTGCTATTGATGTTATGTTTTTAAGAAATTCTGCGGCCTGCAACATGCTTCCAATCAATAAGTAATCAATTTCTGCATTACCTTGTACTAGAGTACCTGGCAGACATGTATGGGATCAGATGTGTGTTACGTACATTGGACAAAGCCTATTCCTGATTGTGTCTGGCACCTGGATAAATAATGAAGTCAATTCTATATCATCTGGTATAAATTCAGCAGTTTTAATATGCAAGATAACTCTTTCTGCATATTGTGAATCAGTAACTATATTGAGAGATTCTTTAAAATCCCTTAGCACCATAAGAATGGCATATAATTCTGCCTTCTGGAAAGAATTATAAGGGCTTTGTTCCACCTTACTCAATTCGTCTGATTTGTAACCTGCCTTCACTGATTTATTAGCATCAATATAACTAGTACTGGTTCCAGTTATTGGAGCATCACGCACAATTCGAGGAAGAATCCAAGAAGTTCTCTTTATAAGGTTAAGTCTATCAGTTTTGGGATAGTTGCTATTAATTTCTCCCCCAAAATTAGCACAAGCTCTTTGCCATGGTTCATTTTCTTCCCATAACTTTTTTATTTCATCAGTAGTGATAGGCAGTATAATTTCTGCTGGGTCTGCTAATTGCCAAAGTCTCAATTCACCTTTTACAATTAATTCGGTGACATTTCCACAGAAGTTTTAATTTTTTACTTGGTTTATGTGGTTTAAAAGATCCATTCTAAAATAATATCTTCCCTCTGCATTAAAATTCCCATAGGAGAAATTCTGGAAGGCAATATGACTAGAATACAACCCTATCCACATGTGCCTCCTGTAATTTTTCCTCAACCATCATCAGTTCCTTTTCTGCTTCAGCTGTTAATTATCTGGGGCTATTAAAATCTTTATCACCATCTAAGGTTTTGTTTAAATGAATTATTAGATCAAGTGTTATCCCAACAGCTGGTCACAGACTGTAAATGTCTCCTAACAATCTTTGAAAGTCATTAAGAGTCTGTAATCTAATTTGTGCCTTTTGTATCCTAATTTTCTGTAAACGTATTTTGTAACCTGGGACAGAATCTCCTCTCTGTACCTTTTCAGGAGTAATCTGCAATCCCCATTTAGGTAAACCTATCTTTACTTCTTCAAACATTCTTTCTAAAGTATCTATGTTTGAATCAGATAGCAAAATGTCATCCATGTAATGGTAAATTATAGACTTAGGAAATTGCTTACATATTATTTCCGATGGCTACTTACAAAGTATTGACACAGACTGGGGCTATTGAGCATTCCCTGTTGGAGGATAGTCCACTGGTATCTCCTTGTAGGCTGAGAATTATTATAAGTAGGCACTGTGAAGGCACATTTTGCTCTATCCTTTTATTTTAAAGGTAGAGTGAAGAAGCAATCTTTCAAATCAATAACTATAAGAGGGCATCCTTTTGGTAACAGACAAGGCAGAAGAATTCCAGACTCTAGAGGGCCTATAGGTTGAATTACCTTGTTGACAGCTCTTAGATCGGTCACCATCCTCCATTTGCCAGATTTATTTTTTACAACAAACACAGGAGAATTCCAAGGGCTAGTTGAATTTTCAATATGTTGAGCATATAATTGCTCCTCTACCAATCCTTCTAAAGCCTGCAATTTATCTTCAGCTAAAGGCCATTGCTTAACCCATATTCACTCCTCAGTTAGCTATTTTCAAGGGAGAGCTGTTGGTACCTCTAAAAGTTTGTTAGTTGCTTTATGTTCTTGTACATCCTGTGTGGCTGGTGACCTTTGTTCATAGTACCTTATAACATCCTTCCCAGAATTATGAGATCCTGGGACTGTAGGAATGTTAATCTGGGTATTCCATTGCTGTAGCAGGTCACAGCTCCATAAATTTATTGCAATATCAGCTACATATGGCCTCAGCTTTCCTTTTTGACCTTCTGGCCCAATATAATCAACCCATCGCTTGCTTTGTTTAACTTGAGACATGGTTCCAATTCCTAGTAATTGAACATCTGCCTCTTGAAGTCGCCAATTTGGATGCCAAGATTCTGGAGTAATGATAATCACATCTGCTCCTGTGTCCATCAAACCAACAATTACAATTCCATTTGTATGCACTCTCAGATTTGGTCTCTGATCATTTATAGAAGTTTGCCAAAATATACGCTTCTTATTTCCTATTTGAAAGTTTGACTTATCCTCCAAATTTGAGCCATCATTTAGAATGACACGGTCTTGCACAGAATGTTCTAGACATTTTAATTTTCCTGGTGTGACATGTCCTCCATGGTTACTGGGAATGACTAGGCCACTTTTGGCTTGGAGGCCTGCGAAAGGCTCCTCAAGTAGTTTCCTGGTGGTATCGGGTTGCCTTGAATGTATGTTGTTGATCTGCATTCATTGGTCCAATGTTGTCCTTTACCACACCTTCTACATATACCTGAAGGTAAGGTCTCCTATTTTTCCCATTGCCAGATGAAATATTATTCCTAGAAATTCCTTTCCTCCAATGCATTTACAATGTCCTAATTTACCACAATTAAAACATTTGGCAGTTTGATGTATCCTCATTGCTTTAGAAATTGCTTCTCCTACCCAAGATTCATCATTATAGTGAAACGCCTCAACATGCATTCATCCATAGGTGCTGATCTAGACCTTAAAGGCCCAATTATCTTTTTTACATTCTAAGTTTGCATTTTCAAAAGCCAGATATTCAAGAATTATTCATGTAGCTAATCCAATTTGTGCTGCCCATAGTCTTCTGGCCATAAATGTCATACACTGGAGTGTTGTTGACCTACCAGTACCCACACCCTTAAAGAAAACAGCCCCACCAACCTCAGAAAGCCACCAACTGTCCATACCCCTTCAGTTAGGAGTAAGGCCCGCAAACTTCTTAGCCCTCATCCTGGAATATTGACTTTTTTGATCTTGCGCAGGAAAGCAAAGCTATTGTGAGTCAAAAGCACAGCTCATGTTATGTCCAGAAGACAGTTTATTTTGGTCTTCCCTAACTTCTCATTCTTAACAATCTTTCCACCCCTTCTTCCAAGATAGTACCTGAACCTTGAAGTAGTGGGTGGTTGGAAAAAATACTTTTTATGATTCCAACCTGAAATATATCCTTCATGTTTATGTTCTGAATTTTTAATGACCCGCTGACTATGAAGCCTTTGAGAAAGTCTGACGTGGAAAGCAGTATTAGTTCAGTGTGGCTGTTTAGATAGACTAATGCCAGCTTGCTTGCCATGATTCCTGGATAGCTAAGAAATAAAGAGCTACCACTGCACACTGTTGCCAGAATGGACTCTACAAATACCTCCCTTGTCCAGGTGGACTATAGTCTCTGAAACGTGTGCCAAAATAAATTCTTCCTCATAGTTTTTGTCATGTCCTGTCATAATGATGAAATACGTAACTAATTCAGCCATTTATTCAAGCTCATTCTGTACACCCAGCCAACTAATCCAACACTCATTTTCCCTTTACTCTAGTGGAAATGAATGATAAATGAAGAAAGTTATTATGTAGTGTGATGAATCATGCCAATCACATTGTGGTTGGGTAATAATTACTCCAGTGGGTGAATTGTGTTAGACAAATATTCTTGAAAGTGAAGATAGAGCACACCCATCAAAGAGCTTGAGAATACCAGTGGCGGTTTCAACCTATTTCCTGTAATAATTTGCCATCATTCTCCTAATATGATGCTAAAGATAAGAGTCACAACTTTGAATTTATATCCCTAATTTGCCACAGGAACAAAAAAGCAACAACAGAGCAAATAAAAACAAACACAAACACAAACCCCTCCTCATTCTGGGGACAGACCACCCAGGGAGACAATACTGGTTCAGGTTAAGTCACTCTTGTGTGAACTGCTACCTGTGGCCCAGGGGCTGATGGTCCTTCTTTAGATAAGTCAGTGGAGACTGGAACTTTGGCTGCTCTCACTGGATGCTTCCATCTGTCCAGCTAGTTTCAGATCACTAAACTTTACAAAGTAAAGTTTATTATTTTTAATCCCTAAATCCTTCTATGCTCCAAATTCTATTTTCCTGTCATGCCATTATCATTTTTTTAAAGTTAGCACATAAGTAATGGGTTTAATCATGACATTTTCACACACACACACACACACACACACACATACACACACAACCAAACACAGCCACAGACACACATACCCCTTTTTAGAGATAGGGTCCCTGTGTGGCCAACACTAGCCAGGTATTCATTTCATAGCCCATAATTCATTTCAAACTCATAATTATCATGCCTTAATCTTCTGAGTGGAGGGAGTAGAGACATGTGTCACATGCTTGCCTTATTTACATATTCTTTACAATTATTTAAAATGTATTATTCATTATACATGCTTGAAGGATATCCTTTTAATTTGAAAATATTTCCCATTAACTTGATTGACTTTCTCTAAGAATGTTTCATGGAAAATTAAGTTGGTTTTAGTTTTCCCCAATACCTCTTTTTCACCCACACTAACATTAAGTATACCTCGAGCATCTAAATATTGTAAGACATTAGTTTTAAACTTGGCAGATGTTTAAGAATTCTTAATATTTACATAAGCACCCTTATTTTTTTCTCTGTGTTTCTGCCTGTGAAGATTTTGATCAGATCTAGTAGACAAAAGGAAAGGGGAGTATAGTATTGGTCTAAGCATTGTTGAATCTGTTAGAATTCCTAACTGTTAATGGCAAGCTCTTTAAATTGTTAATGTAAGCCTTCCAACTGGTATTAATTTTCTTAACTTAAGCAAAAGTGTTAAAGGATATGGTAACTTGACTTTGGAACTGGCAGCTGTTGGACTCTTTCTTGCTGCCCTGATTGTCTTGAGCTGAAGGTCTGTCAAGGAACCAGACTGGCTACCCATATACCAGTGAATAATGTTGTACTCCATGGCATCCTTGGGAAAAAACTACACAGTAGGGAGCTAGAGAGGTTGCTCAGTGGAAAAAGTGCTTGCTGTGCAAGCAAGAAGACATCCATTTGAAATCCTAGAACCCAAATAAAGCTGGGCATTGTAGCCCACATTTGCAAAAGCTATGCTCCTATGTTGAAATGGAAGGTGAAGACAGGAGACCACAAGAGCTTTCTGGCAAGTTAGCCCAACATACACAGAGGTGAACAAAAAAAAGAGACCCCAGAGCCAGTAAGATGGTTCAGCAGTTAAAAGCACTTCCCACATCAGCCTGATGAATTTCCTTTTTCACTGGAATTCACAATGGAAAAAGTGAACTAACTCTCAAATGTCCCTTGACATCCACATGTGCACCATAGTATTCATGGCCCACAAAAGCCAAATCCCCAAATAACAAATAAATAAGAATTTCTAAAAGGAGACTCTGACTTCCACAGGTGTGCTGTGCATGTAGACACCTGCACTTACACACATACAGACAAATCACATTCACACACACACACACACACACACACACACACACACACACACACACACACACACTTCAGAATATATAAAATTCTCAGAAAAGTCCAGAGAAAGAAAGGGAGAAAGAGGAGAGGAGAGAGTGGAGATGCAGAGAGAGAAGGGAAGGGGAGGGGAGGGCAGGAGAGGAGGCAAGAAGAGAGGAGAGGAGAGGAGAGAGGGAAAGAAAATAATTATGATTATAGCTATTTGACCTGGATGCTTGATGGCACAACCTACCATGACAAATTCTCTTTGTCTTACTCATGATGTTTATCTGGGTAGAATAAATGCCCCCAGCTACCTGACTGGCAGTGGAGACAAGAAGTATATACCCAGGGCCTTTTGGTTCCAGTAGGAATATGCTGATCATATCAGTGAGATAAAGTTTAAATCATGGAGAACTATTCTTGGAATATAATAATTTGAAAGATAAACAAGTCAAATATGCCACTGATATTAGGGATTTGGAATTTTGCAGTCACATTTTTTCCAGGAATCATGGGTGAAATATCCATAAGGTTATTTTTCTTTTCAAGAAGCTCAGAGCATGCCATCTATGAGCTGATGTTGTCTAGTGATGCTTTTGCTCTCTGCGATATCTTCAAAACCTCTTTTATTTGATTTTAAGTATTTATTTTATTTATGCTTGTGTGTATGCATCTATATGAAGAAACACACTCATGTGCATAGAAGTGTACATTCCTGTGTGCACATGCAGAGACCAGGAGAGGCCAATGGATTCCTTGAAGCTAGAGTTACAGACATCTGCAGGATTCCTGGACAGTTAGGAATCCCAGCTCTGACCCTCATGATTATGCCACAAGTGTTCTTAACAACTGAGACCCCTAAACTTCCTTCCTTTGTTCAAGGTAACAGGATGGTTTTTATGCCTCAAGAGATTCTATCATGACTAATCAGGTGGTTGCTGAGCTGATGGACCAATCAATCACCTTAAGCACCTCCTAGGTAGCTTACTGGCAAGCTTGTTGCAAGATAACATCTAGTTAGATGTTAACTAGGTTCCTGACATGGGGGAATGCCACAAATAGTGATGGGTCCCATGCTTCATCAGTCACTATGATGTATTCTTCACAGCCACTAGCATTGCCGTGACTGATGGCTGATCCAGTCTTTGATGCATCTTCTGAAGAGGTCCGTATTTCCCAAGTGGTGTAGGAGGTTCTTCTGTCTATGTGTTGCTTTCGTTGGTTGAATAAAAAAACTGCCTTGGCATTTTGATAGGGCAGCACATAGGTAGGTGGAGTAGACAGAACTGAATTCTTGGAGGAAGAAAACAGAGTCAGAGAGAGCCGCCATGAAGCTGCCAGGTCAGACATCCTGAATCTTTCCCAGTAAGCCAAGACCTCGTGGTGACATACAGATGATTAGAAATCGGTTGAATCAAGATGTGAGAGTTAGCCAATAAGAGGCCAGAGCTTATGGGCCAAGCAGTAATTAATAATTTTGAAAGTAAGTAATTTCTGTGTGGTTATTTCGGGTGTAAGCTAGCTGGGTAGCAGGATGCAGCCCATTCCTCTTACCAAAGATTGGCGCCTCAATGTGGTCTACTGACTCCACGTAAAATCTGAGACAGCTTCAAAAAGAATATAAAGTTTAACACAACTTTTTGCTGTTTGCTGGCTGTATGCCACAAAAGTTTTTCCTGATTCAGCAGCTGTATTAAAAAAAAAAAAGCTAAATGGTTTTAAAATGGGGCTCTCTGGGCTATGCTGCTAGCACCATCTCTGGCTCCTGCTGGAGACAGAGCATTTGGACGGGGTCTGTGACTAAAGTGTTACAGCATGGCTCAGGGGCACCAAATGGCTCAAGCTGGAGCAGCTCTGGCATGCTGAACTGTGCTGATCTCAGGCTGGAACTATCATTATTATCATAATAACAGCATAGTTAAGGTTTAGACTGGGCAGGAAACTGCTGGTACCGTATTACCCCTACATGGTGCAACTTAAGTTTTTAATAAGTGCTTAGCATTTAAAGAAGTGCTCCTGGATAGAAAAGAATTACAGATTCACAATAGGACAGATTCAGACATAAAAGACATCTAAATGGGTCACACTATTGAATAAAGGTACATAAAAGGCTTAAAAGAGAAAAGAAATAAAGAGTATAGAGAGATGCTTTAAAAAAAGGGTAAAGTCTTTAAAGAGACAGAGGATAGATAGTCATAGATTAAAAAATAAAGAAAAATAAACCACGTAAAAATGGAAAATTCACAGAATATCTGGATTATGTGTATTATTGTGTTTTCTTTAATTTTTTTGACTGTGAAGGAGCTAAATACAGAGAGACATTTCATTGTGTGGTCTGCTAAGCTAAACCAGCATATATGTTCTAAAGGTATCTTGACTTCAAAATTTGGATCTAAGGATATGATGATTTGGAAAAGAGGTTCTTCTTTTGTTTTCACAAAGGATGAGACCCTGTGGATTGCTTCTAGACCCATATGGTATGATAGACCACATCCTCCTGAAAGGTCACTGTGAACACCTTCAGAAAATTACTTCACTCAACTGGTGACTGAGATGAACCTAACACATAGGCTATACCATGAAAGACCTGATTAACAGTGCCCCCATTCAGCACAAAGCAGTTTGGAGAGAACAAACTACACCCATATTCCCAAATATTGTTTATAAATGTTCTTTTACATTTAAAGGGGGATATGATATAGATATGAATAATTTGCATTGGTATGGATTTTGCTTTATTGATATAAATTTAAGGTCAATCTTGTTATATTTATATTTTTGCTCTTGATTAAGGTATTGTGATTATGTAGTTCATTTAAAAATATAATGTATAATTAGGAAATATAGGTTGTTAATGGATAATCAATGATAATAGTCAAGCTTGTAGTCATGTTAGTTAGATTTTCTAGATATTTAGAGATATATTTCGGTTAGATAGGCATTCTTCATATCTTTCAAAGACTAATAACTTAGGGTTTTTCATGACAATGAGACACGTCTGCTCCTGGCACCACCAAGCTACTCCCTGAGGATGATGGGCATAGAAGAGGCTCCTTATGGAGTTTGTTAGCCATTTGGGCAAGAAACTGCTCTTGTCTGGACTGTTGCATAAACTGGACACAAAGAACCCACCGAGAGAGGACTGCTGAACTTGCCTAAAGGTGAGATGATCCTTCAGGGTTCCTGATTCATGAAAGAGTCTGTGAGACATTCTCCAGGATACAGAAGAAAGTGACTGAACTGTCTTTAAAATTTCCTGCTTCATAGAAATTTCTGCTGGATACTATGAGACTGTGGGCTGAAGATGGGTGTGCCAATGTTACAGAAAAACTTTGGGTGACTGTCCAGGAAGCGAGATGTCTCTGTCAGTTCTAGAGTTTTGGAAGTTGCTTAAAATTCACTTCCTGTTTACTTAAGTAATATTATGTCCTAGAGTCTTGGATGGAGTTGAAGAATCTATAGATATAGTTTTCCTTAGTTATGATAAAAGATAAGAGATCTAAATATTGTAACTGTAATTCTTGCTTGATAACTGTTTTGTTATATGTAATTTTACTATGTTGAAGTTAAAGCCTTCATTTTTGTTTAAATAGAAAGAGGGCAAATGGTGTAGGAGGTTCTTCTGTCTACATGTTGCCTTCGTTGGTTGAATAAAGAAACTGCCTTGGCATTTTGATAGGGCAGCACATACATAGGCGGAGTAGACAGAACTGAATTCTTGGAGGAAGAAAACAGAGTCAGAGAGAGCCGCCATGAAGCTGCCAGGTTAGACTCCTGAATCTTTCCTGGTAAGCCAAGACCTTGTGGTGACATACAGATGATTAGAAATCGGTTGAATCAAGATGTGAGAGTTAGCCAATAAGAGGCCAGAGCTTATGGGCCAAGCAGTAATTTAATTAATACAATTTCTGTGTGGTTATTTCAGGTGTAAGCTAGCCAGGCGGTGGGACGCAGCCCGTTCCTCTTATCACACCCAAGAGCCTGAGAAGATTAGCTGGAAAACCTCAACTAGAAGGCAAGGCACTTCTGCTACCACTGCCTTCACTGCTGCCCCAGACAAAGAGAGTTTTGTCACATATTTCCGAAAGGTACTAAGGAAAGCTCATGGAGGCATCAGCCTTTCCCAGAAGACTATAGATATCATGAACTTATTTGTGAAAACATGCTGTTGTCTTTTTTGAAATATGTCTTTTATTGAAGAAGAACCACATCACTTTCCCCCTTTTTATTCCCTTTAGGTCCTCCCAGCTACTCTTCCTTGAACCTTTCCCATGCTCCACCCCAGAGCCTCATGTTGATAGGATCTTTTTTATTATTACTATGTATGTATGTATGTATGTATGTATGTATGTGTGTGTATGTATGTATGTATGTGCATGAGTTGAGTCCACTTTTTCTGTTTTTGTGTATATGATTTCAAGGCTGACCACTCTACAGTGGACAACCAAGAATGGGACTCATCCATCATTGGAGGGATGTAATTCTACTCCAACGAGTTATTATCTGCCTGTAGTTCTTTCTCTAGGGGTGTGACCATGCTGAATTTCCCCCTTCCTTGTTAACCTATCTTTTGATATTGTCATTGTTCAGTCCTTATTTATGTAGTCATTCCTAGGAAAGAATGTTTCACAGCCCACTTCCTTGTATTCTGGTTCTTACAATCTTACTGCCACCTCTCTCATGATGTCCCCTTAGCAGTGATGCAGATATATTTTTTGGGATTGGACTTCCCACAATCTGTTGATCTCTGCATTGTGGTCCAGTATTTCTACTATGGTTTTCATTGCTGTAAAGAGAGGATTCCTTGGTGAGATGTAGTAGCGATACTTACCTGTGGGCATAAGGATATGATGTAGAATGTATTAAGAAATTATGCTGGTCTAACTAAGTGATGGTAGTAGATTCTTTTCTAAGCTCCATGATCTCAGTAGCCTTGGGAAATTGGCTGGTTTTTCAAGACCAGGCACAATTCCCCTCGTGTTGAGTAGGCTTTACATCCAACCAGAGAGCTGTTGGCTGCCACCAACATGTGAGCATCACTTATTGAATCTGTATGCGTATTTATCATGCTAGTAATCATCATGGTTCAAAGGTGTTACAGCTGAGTAGGACTACTTGATTGCTTCCCTCCCTTGGCAACATGCATAGTATTTTCTGGAATCATGAAAAGGAAACCAAAGGAAAGAAGCTTTCAGGTCAGATCCAACTCGAATCATCCAAGTCCTTTGTCTTAAGACTGCAGCATATTGTGAAGTACATGTTTTGGCCAGGTGTCCAGCCACCATCTTCAGAGACATCTAAACTACTTTGTGTTTCCTGTGGCTAGGAAGTATCCACAAATATGCTGTGTCCAAGGGCACAATGCCCCTCATCAGGCATGCCACTAGCATGTAAGCCATCTCTACACACCCAGCTAGCCAAACCAAAGGCTCTTTTTAGAGGCACCACCTGGCCAAATAGGACTGTAACACTGGCACAGGTGTATGGCTTGAATTTAGGAGCCTGTATGTGTGTGTTGCAGCAGGGTGCAGGTGCTTTTTCTTTAAGAATTCCTTACTAAATTAAATGCCATAACTTCTGTCATATACTTCTAGGTCATCCTTTCTGAAGACTGATGATGGAGTATTATTTATTTTTTATAACAACATTTGCATTTTGTGCTGAAAAGTTTATTGTTAACTTGACACAGCTAGAGTTTCCTGAGAGCAGGGAACCTCAATTGAAAAAATGCCTCCATAAGATAGGGCTGCAATCAGGTCTGTAGGGCATTTTCTTAATTAGTGATTGATAACGGAAAGCCTAGCTCATTGTGAGTGGGGCCACCCCTGGGCAGGTGGTTCTAAGTTGTATAAGAAAGCTGACTGAACAAGCCATGTGAAGCAACCCAGTAACCAGCAACTCTCAAATGTCTCTGCATCAGGTCCTGTCTCCAAGTTCTTGCCCTGTTTGAGTTCCTGTCCTGACTTCCTTCAGCGATGAACAGTGTTATGGAACTGTAAGTCAAATAAACCCTTTCCTCATCAACTTTTTGGTCATGGTGTTTCATCACAATAGAAACCCTAACTAAGAAAAGTTGGTACCAAAATAGTTGAGCATTGCTGTGACAGACCTGATTGTGTTGGGGGGGGGATGGTGGAAGGATAATGTATGGAGATCTCAGTGGGCTATTCTGTAGGAGTTTGGAAGATAAGAATGTTGAATGCAGTTTAGACGCTGGGGTCCTGGCTTACGAAATTTCAGAGGGAAGCAAAGACTCTACCAGGACATGTGTATGAAGAATCTATGGTGTTTGGTCAGCCGTAGCAAAAGAAGCTGCTGTGATTAATAAGAGACCAGAACAATCAAAGTGAAGCCTTTGTTCTACTAGGACAATTGACGCTGGTTAGCTGGAGCTGAGAATTTAGTGGTAATTAAGAAAAGACCAGCATCACTAAGGTGAAATCTTCTGGGAAATGTTTCCTGAGAGTCAGCACACAGAAGCTGTGTTCCAGAGGTAGCCAAACTGTTGCTGGCAACCAAATTGGTAGTGCAAGAGTCACCCAGGTGGTACTGGTTTTGAAGGCATGAAGGGCTCATGGAAAGCGTATGTGGCTTGGTACTATGAGGGGCCAGGAGAGGCCACTGGTGAAGGTTCAGCCTCAATGAAAGGTGAAGGACCAGGATTGAAGGGGTCATGCAGAGAAGTGGAGGTTTGGCCCCATGATAAGAGGCTATGAGATGCTCTTAGTGAAAGTGCAGCCCAGTTGCAGCAAGGGACCAGCATTTTGAAGATGCCGGTACCATGTGATAACCACTAAGAACAGCAGCAACAGCAGAATGGAGCCAGCTAGAGCCTAGAAGACAAGCTGTGTGTGCTGTAGAAGGCAGAGCCAGAGAAGTGAATGCGCCAAGCCCCTTAGAGGAGCCCAGAGGATTGTGAGTGAACTGAGTTAGTTATACTTTTGGAGTTTGGTTTTGCTTTGATTTGATTGTGATTACACCCTGATACTTCCATCTTTAAGTAAGAAATTATTTAAATTATTTTTTAAATTTTTATTTAATTAACATTTTTTTTGGATTTTTGAGATAGGGTTTCTCTGTGTAACAGCCCTAGCTGTCCTGGAAGTAGCTCTGTACACCAGGCTGGCCTCGAACTCACAGAGATCCATCTGCCTCTGCCTCCCAAGTGCTGGGATTAAAGGTGTGAGCCACCACCACCTGGCTAATTAACCTTTTTTCATTTATTTTACATACCATCCACAGTTTCCCCTTCCTCTTCACCTCCCAGTCCCCCCTACCCATTTGCCTCCATCCCTCTCCCCTTCCATTCATCCTCCCTCTCCATTCAGAAAGGGGCAGGCCTCCCATGGGCTTAAACTAAGCATGGCACATCAAGTTGAAGTAGGACTGAGCTCCTTCCCCTGCATCAAGCCTGGGCAATGCAACCTAGCATGGGGGACAGGTTCCCAAAAGCCAGTTCAAGTCAGGGACATGTCCTGATCCCACTGCTAAAAGCCCCACACACAGACCAAGCTACACAACTGTCACCCACATGCAGAGGGTCCCATGCAGGCTCCCAAACTGTTGGTCCAGAGTCCATGAGCTTCCATTAGCTTGGGTCAGCTGTCTCTGTAGGTATCCCCATCACGGTCTTGTCCCCTTTGCTCATATTATCGCTCTTTCCTGTTTTCAACTGGACTCTGGGAGCTCAGCCCAGTGCTTAGCTGTGCATCTTTGCATTTGCTTCCATCAGTTACTGGATGAAGGTTCCATGATGACATTTAAGAGAGTCATCAATCTGATTACAGTAGATGGCCAGTTCAGGCACCCTCTCCACTATTGCTAGGAATCTTAGCTGGGGTCATCCTTGTGGCCTTCTGGGAGTTTCAGCCTAGAGGTTGGTGAAATACAGAGTGTGAATCTTTGCCTGTGTTTTGTTTTTTAAGTTGATGATTTTTAACTTGAGTGATTTACAATTTGAATCCAGAGCTTAGCAGAAAATGCATTTCTTGCCCTTTGTGTGAAATTATGAGAAGGGCAAGTAACTAAGGAAACTAAGGTTTTGTGGGTTTACTCTTCTCCTCATTTAAATGCCAATATTTATGTTGCTTTTTTCTAGTACAATATGAATAAATCTTTATGTATTACTAGTTCTTTGAGACTTCTGTACATGTTTGAGAATTTCTCTTAAGCCAAGCAAGTTGACAATTGAAAGTGACACTCACAATTATCTATTAGATTAATCTGATGGTAATATAGGTGCTTTGCCCTTGTAAATTCAGGATAGAAATAGGAGCATTCATTAATATACCCCACAGTGGGTATGTCAATTGAAGCATTACAGGACTGATAGAGATAAGAATGAACAAGAGTGAAAAAGAGTAATAGAGTTGAAAGATGGATGTGAATCTGAGTAAGTGTGATTATTTGCTTCAGTGGTTGGTTGGTCAGTGAGCAGTTGTAATCTATTGGTGTGGTTCACTGAAAAGTAAACCATGGGAAAGCATTAATGCTCGATGATTTTTAAAATGCTTATATTGGCCCTGTGGGGTAATGGGGTGAGAAACACAGTGTATGAACACTAGGCAGAGGCATGAAATGGTAACTGAAGTTGGAGCAGGTTGTTAAGATTGGAGTCATTGTATCTTCAGCCAGCTATTATATCTTCATTTTCTTAATCTGAGAATTCCTGACATGGACACATTCCAGTAAAACATATAGGAGAAGTAGCTGGAAGGATCCAGGGTTGTCAGTGAGGTAGCTGACAAATAGTGAAGCCTGAAAGAAGATTCTAAGAAGCCATGCTCGCTATCCAAAGAAGGCGAACCTTTGGAGACAAATGATCTAGGGGAGTACTGAGGGCACAGTGTCCATGAGACTGTAGCAAGCTTTAGGCCAATAGTTCTCAACTTGTCGGTTGTGACCCCATGGCAGTCACATGTCAGCTATCCTGCATATCAGATATTTCCATTAAGATTCTTAACAGTAGCAAAATTGCAGTTATGAAGTAGCAAGGAAATAATTTTATGATAGGGGGTCACCGCAGCATGAGGAACTGTATTAAAGGGTTGTAGAGTTAGGAAGGTTGAGAGCCACTGCTGTGGGAGGAAGGGCAGGGGTAGCTTAGGTGGAGAAATGTGGGAAGCAGGCATGAGCAACTGTTGAGGTGGGCACCCAGCCTTCATCAGTAGATGCCCGCTATAATGTTCTCTAGCCATGTGTATGTTCCCACTTCCCCCGTTCAGGACTTCAGTTGATGTACAGTAATACTCTTGCTGGAACCCTTAGACAGTCTGAAGGTGCTTTTCAGACTTTTCAGACAGGCTTGGGTATGAAGGACTCCAGTTGCGCTAGGCTAAAGATAATCCCTGGGTTTATGAGACCATATGGCTTCTGCACTGGCCAAGTTGCTGCTGCTTACTAGGTACTCTGTGCGTGAAGCTGGGCCCTGAAGATCCCCACTCCCATTTTAGAAACAATAAGACTTCAGCCAAAGCATTCAGCTCTATACAAAACCACCACGGAATGGAGAAAGGAGATATGGCAAAAACCAGTTGCCAGCACAGAACATAAAGAGAAATAGGGCTATTTCAACACTACAAAATATCATTAGCTTTTATCCAGGCTTGGTGACGCACACCTTTAACCTCACAACTCAAGAGGCAGAGGTAGTAGAATCTCTGTGAGTTCAAAGGCAGCCTGGTCTACCTAGTGAGCTCTAGGCCAGTCAAAGCTAAATATATCTAACTAGATTTTATCATGATTAAGATTATATTCTTAACACTTAGATTCTAAAAAATATTCTCAGATCTAGTGTTAGTAAATTCTCATTAGAAATAATAGATTAAAATCCTCATTCATCTTAAATTCTTCAAAAAATCACACACAAATCTTAAAGAGAATAAAGGAATCACTCAGCACTGTGGAAATAATTTTAAAATTAAATGCATTTGTGACATTTACATTAACAAATCAAAGACTTAAGCATTGCTTTTTTTTCCACTGGTCCTGTCTTATGTCTGAATAAGGAAATGTTTAAATTACTCATCTGATACACTAATTACAGTCAGAGTGGGACTTGATATTATACGTTTTCATAAGAACTCATACCACACAATTTAATACAGCTTGATCAGAATGCCTGAGAAAATATTTCAATAATTTTGATGATGGCTGACATGCAGTTTTGAATATCACAGATTGAGATCTTTTTGATCTTCCAGTAACTGGTTCTTTTTAAATTTGTGTAATCTATAATGTTCCCAAATGGACATGAATACTCAGTCAGAGTTCTATTGCTTGTGTGTCAGCGTAAGCATCCTATAAACATTTTAGCATCATTGTGCTGATGTTTGCTGATGTGGGTCTTGGCCCTGCCTCATAATTCCTTTATGTTACTGCACTCATTAAAATCCTCCATCATGGCAGAGTTGGTGGCAGGGGGCTGTTGGCTAGCAGTTTGTCCTAAGAGCTGCATTGGTGTGGGCTACTGAATGGAGCTGGATTTATAATGTTGGTGGACAGGCAAGCTCTGAAAAGGGCTCTAATAGCACATGGGGGCCAAAAATTGACAAATGAATCTCGTGAAGTAAAAGGCTTCTGCGTGGCGAAGGAAACTGTCAATCTAGAGAAGCCCATAGAGGAGGAGAAAAGCTTTGCTAGCTGTACATCTGACAGAGGATTGGTGTTCAGAATAACTTTTATAAACAACTTTTACAAAATGAAACTTGAAAAGCCCCACAAACAATTAAACCACCCAAATAAAAGTGAGCTAGAGAATAGAATTAAAAATTTCTTAACCTGGTACAAGGATGTCCACAGCTAAGAGACTTAGCAGTAGTGGATACATAGCCTGAACTGGCCACCTCCTGTGAGCAGGCAAGACTACCAGTGGAGAGACTGGGGTACCAAACCAACCATATAACCTTTGACCTACAGTCAGTCCTGTCTATGGGATATGCTGGTGTAAGGGTGTAAGGGTGGCCTTGAGATTGTGTGAGTGGACAACCAATGACTGGTCCAGCCTGAGACCCATGCCGCAAGAGGGAGCCCACCCCTGACAATGCCTGGAGCATCAGGACCCAGAGTCTGGATGACCCAGAGACCTAGGAAAGAACCAAACATGACTGAAGAAAAATAATGTCACTGTAACAATGCCTAACAATATTCTGCTATGCATAGATTGGTGCTAACCCAACTGTCATCAAAGAGGCTTCATCCAGCAACTGATGGAAGCAGATGTTGAGACCCACAGTCAAACATTAGTCAGAGCTCAGAGAATCCTGTGGAAGAGAGGGAGGAAGAATGATATGAGGCAGAGGAGTCAAGGACATCACATGAAACCTTCAGACTCAACTAACCCAGGCTCCTAGGGGTTTATAGAGACTTAACCAACAACCAGGGAGCCTTCATGCCCTCTGCATATATGCTACCATTGTGTAGCTTGGTCTTCTTGTAGGACTCCTAACAGTGGGAGCAGGGACTGTCTGTGACTCTTCTATTGACTCTTGAGACCCTGTTGCATTGTCCATCTTTAAGACAAGGGGAGGTGCCTAGCCTTAACTGCAATTTGATATACCATGTTTTATTAATACTGATGGGAGAAGAGGTTTTGTTTTTTTTCATATTCTTTTAATTTTCATTGAAAAATTTATACTTCCTCCCCTTCTCCCAGTCCCCTCCCACTCCCCCACTACCTCTCCTCCCTCCCCCTGTTTCCTTAAGAGGGGGCAGCGTACCCTGCCCTGTGGGAAGCCCAAGGGCCTCCCCACTCCATCCCGGCCTAGGAAGGTGTGCATCCATATAGACTAGATTCCCAAAAAGCCAATACATGCAGAAGAGATAGGTCCCAGTGCCATTATCATTGGCTTCTCAGTCAGCCCCCATTGGCAGACACATTCAGAGATTCCGTTTTGATCATATGTTCATTCAGTCCTGGTCCAGCTGGATTTGGTGAGCTATAATTAGATCAGGCACACTGTCTCAGTTGGTGGAACAGCCCCTCGCGGTCCTGACTTCCTTGCTCATCTTCTCGTACCTTCTGCTCTTTGACTGGACGTTGGGAGCTCAGTCCATTGCTCTGATGTGAATGTGGGTCTCTGTCTCTATCTCCATCCATCGGACGAAATTTCCATGGTGATAATCAAGATATTCATCAATGTGACTATGGGACAAGGCTAGTTCGTGCAACCTCACCTCTGCTGCCCAAGTACCTAACTGGAGACATTCCCGTGGACACTTAGGGTCCCCTCTAGATCCAAGTCTCTTGCCAATCCTAAAATGAATCCCTTAATGTAGATATCTTATTCCCTTCTCCAATATCCACCCTTCCTCCATCTCCACCCTCCCACTCCCCCAAGCTCTCCCCAGTCTATCCCTTCTCCCTTCTCCTTCCCTCTCTCCCCTTTGCCCACCCCCAACACTACCTCCACGTCTATCCCCACTCCCGTGCTTCCAACTTTTGCCCAGCAACCTTGTTTGCTTCCAATTTCCAGGAGGATCTATATATGTTTTTCTTTGGGTTCACCTTGCTATTTGGCTTCTCTAAGCTTGTGAGCTATAAGCTTAATGTCCTTTGTTTATGGCTAGGGTCCACTAATGAGTGAGTACATACCATAATCATCTTCTTGGGTTCGGGTTATCTCACTAAGAATAGTGTTTTCTATTTCCATCCATTTGCATGCAAAATTCAAGATGTCACTGTTTTTTACCGCTGAGTAGTACTCTAATGTGTATATATTCCACACTTTCTTGATCCATTCTTCCATTGAGGGGCACCTAGGTTGTTTCCAGGTTCTGGCTATTACAAATAATGCTGCTATGAACATAGTTGCACAAATGCTTTTGTAGTATGATTGGACATCTCTTGGGTATATTCCCAAGAAAGGCATTGCTGGATCCTGAGGTAGGTTGATTCCCAATTTCCTGAGAAACCGCCACACTGATTTCCAAAGTGGTTGCACAAGTTTGCATTCCCACCAGCAATGGATGAATATTCCCCTTAATCCACATCCTGTCCAGCATAGGCTATCATTGGTGTTTTTTATTTTAGCCATTCTTACAGGTATAAGATCATATCTCAAAGTTGTTTTGATTTGCATTTCCCTGATGGCTAAGGAAGTTGAACATGACCTTAAGTATCTTTTGGCCATTCGAACTTCTTCTGTTGAGAATTCTCTGTTCAAATCATTACCCCATTTTTTAATGGGGTAATTTAGAATTTTAATGTCTAGTTTCTTGAGTTCTTTGTATATTTTGGAGATAAGACCTTTGTCTGATGTGGGGTTAGTGAAGATCTTCTCCGATTCCGTAGGATGCCTTTATGTCTTAATGACAGTGTCCTTTGCTTTACAGAAGCTTCTCAGTTTCAGGAGGCCCCATTTATTCATTGTTACTCTTATTGTCTGTGCCACTGCGGTTTTACATAGGAAGTGGTCTCCT
Source organism: Ondatra zibethicus (assembly GCA_004026605.1). Lineage (NCBI taxonomy): Eukaryota > Metazoa > Chordata > Mammalia > Rodentia > Cricetidae > Ondatra > Ondatra zibethicus. Next base: position 24,312 of record PVIU01020644.1, read on the forward strand.
GTCCCCATGTATTGCAGGCTACTTCTCGCTTTCTCTTTTATCAGATTCAGTGTGGCCGGATTTATATTGAGGTCTTTAATCCATTTGGACTTGAGTTTTGTGCATGGTGATAGATAAGAATCTATTTTCATTCTCCTACAGGTTGACATCCAGTTATGCCAGCACCATTTGTTAAAGATACTTTCTTTCTTCCATTGTATACTTTTAGCTTCTTTGTCAAATATGAGGTGTTCATAGGTTTGTAGATTAATATCCGGGTCCTCGATTTGACTCCATTGGTCAACGTCTCTGTTTTTATGCCAATACCAAGCTGTTTTCATTACTGTAGCTCTGTAATAGAGTTTGAGGTCAGGGATGGTAATTCCTCTGGAAGTTCCTTTATTGTATAGGATTGTTTTGCCTATCCTGGGCTTTTTTTTCCATATAAAGTTAGTTATTGTTCTCTCAAGGTCTATGAAGAATTCTGTTGGGATTTTGATGGGGATTGCATTGAATCTATAGATTGCCTTTGGTAAGATTGCCATTTTTACTATATTGATCCTACCAATCCAGGAGCATGGGAGCTCCTTCCATTTTCTGGTATCCTCTTCAATTTCTTTCTTCTATGTCTTAAAATTCTTGTCAAAGAGATCTTTTACTTCCTTGGTTAGTGTTATCCCAAGATACTTAATGCTATTTGTGGCTATCGTGAAAGGTGATTATGTCTCTGATTTCCGTCTCTGTTTCTTTATCCTTTGTGTATAGGAGGGCTAATGATTTTTTTGAGTTGATCTTGTATCCTGCCACTTCACTGAAGCTATTTATCAGCTGTAGAATTTCTTTGGTAGAGTTTTTGGGGTCACTTATATACACTATCATATCATCTGCAAATAACGAAAGTTTGACTTCTTCCTTTCCAATTTGAATCCCCATGATCTCCTTATTTTGTCTTATAGCTATTGCTAGGACTTCAAGCACTATATTAAAGAGATGTAGAGAGAGTGGACAGCCTTGTCTTGTTCCTGATTTTAGTGGAATCACTTTGAGTTTCTGGGAGAACAGCTTTTGTCTGAATAGAAACAGGGGAGGAGAGTATGGAGAGGCAGAGGGGAGGAGAGTACAGAGAGGCAGAGGGGAGGTGAGGGAAGAACTGAGAGAAGAGGAGAGAGGAAACTGCAGTCAGGATGTAAAATAAGCAAACAAACAAATAAATAGAAATTCTGAAAAAAAAGGAAATATGAATGGCTAATAAACACTTTAAAATTATCAAATTGGCAGTGATGGTTGCTGGGAGACAAAGAGCCAGTTTTCTTCAGGGATGCACAAATAGCCATAAGTGATGATGTGGATGCTGGGAAAGAGGAACCCTTATACACTGTTGAACTATAAGCTAGTGAAACAACTTTAGAAATCTGTCTGGAAGTTGACATAACAAAGTAGACTAGAAGCTATGGAGATCAAGCAAGTAAGCAGCATTTCTCCATGGTCTCTGTTTTGGTTTCTGCCACCAGGTTCCTTTCCTTGACATTCTGACCTTACTTCCCTTCGTGATGGGCATTTACCCTCTGTAGTTATATGAACACTCTCCTCCTCAATGCTTTTGTTCATGGTGTTTCTTACAGCAATAGGAAGCAAACTCACACACAATAGGAAAATACAAGCAAATATAATAGCATTACAAAGTAAAGTTCTACCAGTCTCCCACCACAATTCTTATTTTTATATGGTTCAGATGATGACTTGATGAATTAGCAGTTTTACTAAGGTACCATTCAAGCTTCAGCCATTTGAAATACCTTACCAAGGCCTTTAAACTCCCTTTTAAATAACATTTTTATTCTCTGAAATTCCATACAGTTTTGCACGTATATTGATCACGTCCATCCAGCACCAGTTCCAACTACTCCCTGCTGCCCAGCATCCCAACTCACTCCCAGCCTCATGTCCTTATGATTAATAACCCCTGAGTCTAATTAGTGTGGCCAATATGCACATGAGTCTGTGGACACCCCCTAGGGCATGAATGAACACTCTGTCAACAGGCACATCACCAAAGAGACTCCCCCTCCCTCAGAAGTCATCAACTGCAAACAGCTTCTCTGACAGGGACCTCGGGGTTCCCCTACCTTATCCAAGCTGGGACATTGACAGGCTTGTCCTTGTGTGGGCCTTCTACTGGTAACCACAGCTGCTGTGAGCTGATGTGTGCAACAGTCGTGTCGTGTGCAGAAGTCAGTGTTTTGCAGCTCTCCTCCTCACCCATTGGCTCACACAATCATTCCAGGCCCTCTTCCATGGAGTTTCCTGAGCCTTGGCTAATAGGAGGTTGGTACAGATGACCCAGCCACAGCTGAGCACTCAGTTACTTACGTTTAGCCCATTTTCCCTGTTATGTGTCTCTGTATTACCCACTATGTGCTACAAAAAGAAGCCGCTCTGACCTAAATTGAGAGCAGCACATATTTAGGGGTATAAACCTAAGTATTGATAGGACATTTTAAGCAGAGTACAGACTGATAGATCAGCTGCTAAGAGCACTTGTTGTGTTTTCAACAAGGACCTGGGTTCAGTTCCCAGCAACTACTTATTAACTCACAACAATCTATAACTCCAGTTTCAGGGGATCTGATGCTTTCTTCTGACTCCCAAGGACACCACACATAAGGTATACTTAAGACATGCAGGCAAAACATTTATACACAAAAAGTAAGTAAATAGAATACATTTTGAGAGCATGAATTTTAGCAAAATGGCTAAGGTCTCTATGTTCCACAGTCTCTATGTTAAGGTATCTATGTTTCACAGTCATGAGATTTTGATCATTTACAGTACCAGCACGAATTTCTTCCTGTGCAACAGGCCCCATATCCTCTTAGAAAGTAGTTGGTTACTCAGATTACCATCATGCCAATGCTGCACCAGTGGGCACATCTTGCCAGATGGTCAGTATTACAACTTGCAAGTCTGGCACTGGATAAGGCCAGTAGATACTTTTGTTACCCAGCAGCCTATATAGGACCTTCTGGTACCATATAAGCTAGCTAGCAGGAAGATTTTTTCTGGTCTGCTGAAGTTAATTTCTATATACCCTGTATCCAAAGTGAGTGCTGTTTTCAGGAATAAGGTCTTGTATCTATTTATGGTGGGCAACCAAGATCAATTGCAACAGCCTGTATTGTTTTAGAAGCATCCCTTTCCTACTGATTGTGTGGGATTTTGGAACCCATTCTCTTTGGAGGGATACCTTTTTCAGCCTAGATATAGTGGGTAGGGCCTTGGTCCTGCCTCAAAGCAATGACTTTGGTGACACCCCCTTACCCTCAGTGAGTGGATAGGGGTGTGGTGGGGTGAAGGTGAAGTAATCGGTTGTAGGGCAGGGAATGAGAATGAGACTGGTATGTAAAATGAGAAAAGATAGTTTTTAAAAATAAAGAAATAAATAAAAATTTTAAAAAGTTAATTTAAAGAATGTAGTAAGAGGAACAGAGCAGGCTATGTTCCCAGCCGCCCAGCTAGCTTACACCCGAAATAATGACACGGAAATTCTATTACTTAAATTACTGCCTGGCCCATTAGATCTAGCCTCTTATTGGCTAACTCTTACATAATTGTTTAACCCATTTCTAGTAATCTATATGTCACCACAAGGTCATGGCTTACCGGGAAAGATTCCTAACCAGCCTCCATCACAGGCAGGAGAAACATGGAGTCTGCCACACTTCCCTTCTTCCCAGCATTCTGTTCTGTCTACTATGCCCACCTAAGGGCTGCCCTATCAAAAGGCCAAGGCAGTCTCTTTATTTACCAATGAAAGCAACACAAACACAGAAGGACCTCTTACACCATTTCCCCTTTTTCTCTTTAAACAAAAAAGAAAGGCTTTAATTTTAACATAGTAAAATTATGTATATCAAAACAGTTATCAATCAAGAACTACAGTTACCATATTTATATCTACTCTATCTTTTATCACAACAAAGGAAAACTATAACTATCCATTCTTCAACTCCATCAAAGATTCCAGAAGGATATAATATTACCTAAGTAAATGAGAAGTAAGCAACTTCCAAAACTCTAGAAATGACAGAGACATCTCGCTGCCTGTACAGTTACCCAAAGTTCCTCTGTATCGTTGGGGCATCCATCTTCAGCCTAGAGGCCCACAGTATTCAGCAGACACTTTCATGAAGCAGGAAATTTTAAAGACAGTTCAGTCACTTTCTTCTGTATCCTGCAGAATGTCTCACAGACTCTTTCATGAATCAGGAACCCTGAAGGATCATCTCACCTTTAGGCAAGCTCAGCAGTCCTCTCTCTGTGGGTTCTTTGTGTCAAGTTTATGCAACAGTCCAGGCAAGAGCAGTTTCTTGCCTAAATGGCTATCAAACTCCATAAGGAGCCTATTCAATGCCCATCTTCCTCTTGAAGTAGGTGGTGCTGCCAGGAGCAGAAGTGTCTCATTGTCATGAAAACCCCTAAGTAATAAAAACATTTCAAATGCCATATTCTGTAGCCTTTGAAAGATATGAAGAATGTCTATCTAACTGAAATATACCTTTATATATCTAGAAAATCTAACTAATATGACTACAAGCTTGACTATTATCGATGATTATCCATTAACAACCTATATTTTCTAATTATACACTACATTTTTAAATGAACTACACAATCACAATAGCTTAATCAAGATCAGAAATGCATATACATATAAAAAATTGACCTTAAATTTATATAAATAAAGCAAAATTTATTCCAATGTAAATTTTTCATATCTATATCATATCTCCCTTTAAGTATAAAAGAACATTTATAAACAATATTTGAGAAATATGGGCATAGGTTTTTCTCTCCAAACTTCTTGCTGCATGGGGGTGCTGTTAATCAGACCTTTCATGGTGTATCATGTGTACTAGGTTCATCCTCAGTCACCAGTTGAGTGAAGTAATTTTCTGAAGGTATTCATGGTGACCTTTCAGGAGGACGTGGTCTATCATACCATATTGGTTTAGAAGGAATTCACAGGGTCTCATCTTCTGTGAAAACAAAAGAAGAACCTCTTTTCCAAAGCACCATATCCTTAGACCCAAATTTGGAAGTCATGATACCTTTAGAACATATCTGTTGGTTTAGTTTGGCAGCTCACACAGTGAAAAATCTCTCTGTATTTAGCTCCTTCACAGACAAAAAAAAATTAAAGAAAACACAATAAATTAGATAATCTAGACATTTTATCAACTTTCCATTTTTACGTGGTGTATTTTTCTTTATTTTTTTTAATCTATAACTATCTGTACTGTCTCTTTAAAGACTTTATCTTTTTTAAGCATTAACTTTATTTTATGACTCTCTATACTCTTTTTATTTCTTTTCTCTTTTAAGCCTACTTCATACCTTTATTCAACAGTGTTACCCATTTAGTGGTCTTTTATGTCTGGATCTGTCCTGTTGTATTGTCCTTAATTTTCTACTGTCTTGAAGATCTTTTAAAATGTTAAGCAGCTTGGTTGCAGCTGCTCTGGATGTTGGCTCTACCTCTCTCCAATTTCAAAATGGACATACCATTTCTGCTAGCTCTGAGGCACCCAGGCAAGAGCTGTGTTCAGCAGTCCAACCCAGAGAATGAGCGTGCAGCATATAAATGCTTTTTAATCTGAGCTACAGTCAAATCTGCCATGCAGAGCATTGTACCACCTGGAAACATCTCTCTGTATGGCGGCAGAAATCTGCTATGCTCTCCCGCCTGTGCATGCCTAACTAGACCTGATTGTGCTGCCTGCCAGGCAGGCGCCAAACCCCGGGCATGGTCTCAGTTACTTTGTTCCCGAACCCCAGTGGGCATACAAACATCTGGGCTCACAAATGCTCTATAGCTGGAGTTTGCAGTGGCAGCAGGGCATGGATTTTTTTTTCTGCCACAGCTGAATCAGGAAAATGTCTCTTAAAGAAATTATGGCACATGGCCAGCTCTGCTAAACTCTATATTTGTGTCTAGAATTCCCTTTAAAGCCCTCTCAGGTTTTACGTGCAGTTAGTGCCCCACGTTGGGCACCAATTTGTGGTAAGAGGAAAGGAGCAGGCTATGTTCCCAGCCGCCCAGCTAGTTTACACCTGAAATAATGACACGGAAATTGTACTAATTAAATTAGTGCCTGGCCAATTAGTGCTAGCCTCTTATTGGCTAACTCTTACATATTCGTTTAACCCATTTCTAATAATCTGTATGTCACCACGAAGTCATGGCATACTGGGAAAGATTCCTCACCAGTGTCTGTCTCAGGAAGTAGAATCATGGCATCTGCCACACTTCCCTTCTTCCCAGCATTCTGTTCTGTCTACTATGACCACCTAAGGGCTGTCCTATCAAAAGGCCAAGGCAGTCTCTTTATTAACCAATGAAAGCAACCCAAATAGAGAAGGACTTCATACACCAAAAGAAAATCAAAGAAATGGTCCCAAAGAAGAGAGCTGTTTGCCCTATTACATTCAGGTAGGAATGGGTAGAGCAAGACAAGGAGCTTATTTTCTTAGTTACATTCAGTTGCCTTTTAAAGAATCCTTGGGGATAAATATTGGCTATTTTACCTTTTTAATTTAATTAAAATTTAAAGCACATTTCAAGCATCTTAAATTTATAAAATATATCTAAGGAGTTTCACATTAGAGTGAGAATTTTTCTTTGACTTTGGATTATGTATCCTGAAATAATTGAGAGTGAATATAAATGTATAAAATGATAACATATGGCAAACAACCACTTACAATTTTTTTATTTCCCCTTATGTTGATTCTGGACATTAAAATATACACATCTAAGACTTGACCTAAAACTATCATGAGCAACATATTTTACAGGTTTTTTAATTATTATTATCTTATGTATTAAATCCTAACCCAAGTTCTCTTTCCCTTCACTCACCCTTCTTTCCAGTCTCACCCCAACTCCCCTCTACCCCAGTTTCACCCCTCTCTGCCTCCCATCAGAATAGAGCAGCCTCCCAGGGACATCTAGCACATATAGCATAACAAGCTACAGTAAGACCAGGCACATATCACCACAGCGATTCTGCAAAAGAAAACCCTGTAGGACGAGAAGGGTCACACAAGTAAGCCAAAGTCATAGACAGGCCCGACTTCCACTGTTAGGAACCCCACAAGAACACCAAGCTACTCATCCATAACATACATGTGGAGGACATAGGTCAGACCTCTACAGGCTCCCTGATTTCTGCTAGTTCCCAAGAGTCCTAGTCAGTTGATTCTGTTGTCCATGCTTTCTTGCTGTCCCTGACCCCTCTGGTTCATCCAATCCTTCCATCCCTCCCCCACAGGACTCCCTGAGCTCAAACCAATGTTTGGCTGTGGAACTGCATCTGCTCCCACCAGTTGCTGAATGAAGTGTCTCTTGTCTCTTTGATGATGATTCTGCTAGGCTCCAGCTTCAGAAACCTCTGCAAGTAGGACAAGCTGTAGGTTGAATGTTTTGTGGCTGGGTTGGTATCTCAAGGGGTGTGCTTCCACTTGAGGCCTTGTAGGGTTACAGGAGATGGCTGGTTCAGGCTCCATGACCACCATTACCCTTTGATAGAGTTACCCACACAGATTGCATGGAATTTCCATTGAGCTAGGTTTCCATCTCACTCCAAAATGCCCCCAAATTCCAGTTGTTTCTCCCAGTATTTCCCTGTAGGCGGTCTTATTTCCAAACACACACACACACACACACACACACACACACACACACACACACACACACGTTCCTATTTGTTGGAGGAGGGATTACTTGTTCATTGCGGCCACCCAGCTAACTCAGCTTCAAAATAACTACACAGAAACTGTATAAATTAAATCACTGCTTGGCACATTAGCTCTAACTTCTTATTAACTTACATATTAAGTTAATCCATTGCTATTAATCTAATATTGCCACCTGGCAATTGTTTACCGGGTAAAATTCAGTGCATCTATCTTGGTGGATCCATGGCATCTCTCTCCTACTCTGCTTTCTTCCTCCCAGAATTCAGTTCCGTCTTTCCGACTACCTAAGTTCTGCCCTATCAGACCAAGGCAGTTTCTTTATTCATTAACCAATGAAAGTAACACATTAACAGAAGGACCTTTCATACCATTTCTCATTTTCTGTTTAAATAGAAAAGGAAGGCTTTAACATAGGAAAATTACATATAACATGTATCAAGCAAGAATTATGGTTACAATATTTCTCTTTACTTTATCTTTTATCATAACTAAGGAAAACCATAGCTAGCTAGCTATTCTAGAAAGAGCTAATGGGGCAAGCAATGATTTAATTGATACAGTTTCTGTGTGGTTATTTTGAGTATAAGCTAACTGGGCCACCAGGATGAACAAGTAGTGCCCCATCCCTGCAAAAAACCATCAAGATTCCCTCTTTGCATGGTGACCTCACATATTCCCCTACTAACTAAGATTGCTTTAGAGCTGATCCTTCTGACCAAAAGAACCATACAGACACATAGCTACCAATAGCTTTTAGATCATAGAGCAGAAGATAGGAAGTGGAAATCAGATCTTAAGCCATCTGCCTCAAATTTGACTATCAAAAAGGCACTATTTGTGTGTTTTATTCACAGATATGTGCAGTTGAATACAACCTTGAGGAAACATCCAGGCTGGCATACCCACTTATCCTTTTGGAAGATTGTGATGACATTTGCCTTAGACACTCAAAAATTTCATACAGGGTATGTATGTTTGCATTGGGAAAAATAGTTGGATGCTAGTGAGGCACAGAGACAGAACAATTTCTTGCTTGCCGCAATAGCCTGTGGTCTTCTTTTCTAAACAAGGGTGGACTGCATACTCCTATTCTATGAAATACATCTTGGGGCCTCCTCCCTGTGAACACGTATGTTTAGGATTTCTCCTTTGCTGAAGATGGTCTCATAACCTCCCTTCCTGAAAAGAAGTTCTCAGAACTCCCCTGTTGCCAAGAGATCTTACACTCTCCTAGCTTAATGAAGTTGTCATGAGAACTACCCAGGGTCATACTGTTCCTCAGTCCTTCCCTCCATTAGTGATGTGGACTTAGATGTTATTGATCTGTACAAGGGAAAATAGCAACCATTGTTTCTGACTCTAAGAAATTCATGTATTCCTTTTATTCCCAAGAGATGTTTGTTTGAATAATACTGTATCATATCTGTCATTTCTTTCACAAATACTTAAGCATCCTCTTCTG
>PVIU01020645.1:0-33507 GCA_004026605.1 Ondatra zibethicus
GACCTATCTCTTCTGCATGTATTAACTTTTTGAGAACCGAGTCTTTTTGAATGCACTCCTTCCTAGGCCAGGAGGGATGGGGGTGGGCCTTGGACTTCCAACAGGGCAGGGCATAATGCCCTCTTTCAAGGAAGAAGGGGGAGGGAGGAGGGGTGGGGGGGTAGTGGGAGGGGACCGGGAGAAGGGGAAGAAAGGAAAAAAAATTATTTCTTTAATTATGTTCTTGAATGGAAAAAATAAAACAAAACAATGTATGGAAAAAAATTAAAAGCATGAAAAACAAAACAAAAAAAATATATGCAGGCTAAAGAAAGTCCTTAAAATAAAAAAGAAAGAGAGTAGTTGGGTGTGGTGGTACATGCTTTTAATCCCAAAGCTTGGGAGACAGAGGCAGACAGATCTCTGTGAGTTCAAGGACACCCTGGTCTACAGAGTGAGTTCCAGGACAAAGATACACAGAGAACCAGTCTCAAAAAGCCAAAAAAAAAAAAAGAAATAGAGGTTAAAATAAAGCCACATAAAAATGAAAAATACACAGAGAATCTTGATACTGTATGTTATTATGCTCTCTTTGAATAGTTTGAATGCTGAGGAAGGAGCAACAGCTGCTCAAAGATATTTGTTTATGAATGCTACTAAATTAACCCAAGATAGGTATTTTGAAATATCTTGACTTCAAAATTGAAGTCAAACGGTATGTTACTTTGGAGAAAAGATTTTGTTTTTGTTTTCATAGGAAGCGAGAGTCTGTGGATTCATCTGAATTAAGAAAAATCAGGTTTGATCAAGAAAGACCACCTGAGAAATCTCTGGTAGGAACAGATGGCCCAGGTGTCTGAGCTCTACATCCAGAGCATATTCAAGACTGCTGCCTAAGATGATAAAGCCTCACAGAATACTCCAGTCAGGACTTGATCATAATTCTAAATTTTCTTTAGGTCTCCATAAAATTATCAGTGTCCCCAACCAGCAGGAAGTAACCTGGGATACTACACCCACATTCCCCCAAAAAATGGACTATGGCTATTTTCCTTTATTTAAAAAAAAAGAGGGGAAGTGATGTGGGACAATTCCGTATTCTGTCAGTTATGTTTTAAATAAAGGCTGATTGGCCAGTAGCCAGGCAGGAAGTATAGGCAGGACAACCAGAAAGGAAGTAGAGGTGGGGCAAAAAGAACAGGAGAATTCTGGGAAGGAGGAAGCCGATTCTTCTGAAGTCCTGTCCAGATACCTAAGAAAGGATATGTGACTGTTTTCTTTGAATTTTTTGACTGTGAAGGAGCTAAGTACAGAGAGACTTTTCATTGTATGTGCTGTTAAGCTAATCCACCACGTATATTATAAAAGTATTATGACTTCAGAATTTGGGTTTAAGGATATGATACTTTGGAAAATAGGTTCTTATTTTGTTTTCACAGAAGATGAGACCCTGTGGATTGCTTCTAGACCAATATGGTATGATAGACCATACCCTCCTGAAAGGTTGCTGTAAACACCCTCAGAAAATTACTTCACTCAACTGCTAACTGTGATGAACCTACCACACAGGATATACCATGAAGTACCTGATTAACAGTGCCCCCATACAGCAGGAAGATGTTTGGAGGGAAACAACTACATCCATATTCCCAAATATTGCTTATAAACGTTCTTTTTCATTTAAAGGGGGATATGATATAGGTATGAATAATTTGCATTGGTATTGATCTTGCTTTATTGATATAAATTTAAGGTCAATCTTTTTATATGTATATTTCTGCTCTTGATTAAGGTATTGTGATTGTGTTGTTCATTTAAAAATGTAATGTATAATTAGGAAATATAGGTTGTTAATGAATAATCATAGATAATAATCAAGCTTCTAGTCATGTTAGTTAGACTTTCTAGATATATAGAGATATATTTCAGTTAGAGAGACATTCTTCATATCTTTCAAAGACTACAGAATATGGCATTTAAAATGTTTTAATAGCTTAGTGCTTTTCGTGACAATGAGACACGTCTGCTCCTGGCAGCACCAATCTACTTCAAGAGGAAGATGGGCATCAAAGAGGCTCCTTATGGAGTTGGGTAGCCATTTGTGCAAGAAACTGCTCTTACCTGGACCGATGCATAAACTAGACATGAAGAACCCACAGAGAGATGACTGCTGAACTTGCCTAAAGGTGAGAGGATCCTTTGGGGTTCCTTTTTCATGAAGGAGTCTGCGAGACATTCTGCAGGACACAGAAAAGAGTGACTGAAATGTCTTTAAATTTTCCTACTTCATGGAAAAGTCTGCTGGATATTATGGGCCTGTGGGCTAAAGATGGATGCCCCAATAGTACAGAAGAACTTTGGGTGACTGTCCAGGCAGCAAGATGTCTCTGTCAATTCTAGAGTTTTGAAAGTTGTTTATAATGCACTTCCTGTTTACTTAGGTAATATTATATCCTTCTGTAGTCTTTGATGGAGTTGAAGAATGAATAGATAGTTATAGTTACAGTTTTCCTTAGTTATGATAAAAGATAAAGTAGATATAAATATTGTAATTGTAATTCTTATTTGATACCTGTTTTGTTATATGTAATTTTGCTATGTTAAAGTTAAAGCCTTACTTTGCTTTTTAAACAGAAAAGGGGAAATGGTGTAGGAGTTCCTTCTGTTTATGTGTTGCTTTTATTGGTTAATCAATAAAGAAACTGCTTGGCCTGATAGGGCAGAACTTAGGTAGGCGGAGAAGATAGTACTGAATTCTGGGAGGAAGAAAACAGAGTCAAGAGAGAGCCGCCATGGAGATGCCAGGTCAGACATGCTGAATCTTTCCTGGTAAGCCTCATGGTGAACACAGATTAATAAAAATGAGTTAAATCAAGATGTGAGAGTTAGCCAATAGGGGGCTAAAGCTAATGGCCAAGTAGTGTTTTAATTAACACAGTTTCTGTGTGATTATTTTGGGTGTAAGCAAGTTGGGCTTCTGGAACAAGGGGCCCTGCTTCCTGTAACATACTAGTGCTCTTTTTGAATTGACATCGTATGTCATAGAATAACCAGTTGATTTTTGATGGAACCAACTTCTCAAGATATACATAATCAGATAAAGGCAATATCTAAGGAGAAAAGAATGTTCTATAAACTAGCCTGTGTAAGACAATATTCCCTTCCTTGTTCAAAGCTCCTGAGTGCAGCACACTGAGAAAGAGAAATTCTCCACACACATCTCACACCACACACTCAGTTCAGTTTTGCTTATATCTTAGATGAAGTAACTGAACTTTAGAGTTGTAGTTTTTCAGATATTTTATTTTCAGAGGTGCCTTATCTTATGAAAGAAAAAGAAAGCAAACTATTCTGCTTTCCCATTCTTCTAGACTCTAAACCCATTTATAATTTTGTTTCAATAGAACCTTTGAACAAATTTTGTTCTAGGGTGAACTGATTCTATGTACATTGGTGCACTAGGTCTCCTGACAGTGTTAGACCATTTAATGTGCTCAGAAGTCACCGCAGCATATCATAACAGATAGCAGGGAGAGAAATTTTTTTGGGAGAGAAGGGAGCAAATGTCAAAAGGGTCACTTGCTGAAGCCGCAGCGGGGAACATGGCAGAGCATCCTTTTTCCCTACTTTCTGATAGGGGAGAAATCTCCAGAATATCCAACATCTGGCAATTACTCACCTGTGTGCTAGCTAATGATTGCTATAATGAGATGGAGCAAGGCCAGTATTCTTCCTGCTGTGCTCTTATTAGTGAGAAATAGTATCTACCTGTCATATTTCTATTTTTGCCCACCAGGTAATCTGAGCAAGAAAGAATCCATGCAGCGTTTCTGAGACTGTAAGGTAGAGAATCAGAGAATGTTCTGAGGAAAGTACACTCTGAAGGGACCTTGAGGGGAAAGGTATCTGGGATGAGAAAAGATGGAGTAGAAGAAGGTTTTGGTAGAAGTGTGCAAGACAATTCATACTACAATAACCAGTTGTTCCACTGCTATTACTCAATACCATGGGCACACATAAAATTTTAACCACTGAAAACCTCCACAGTTTTTTAAAGTCTTATTAAAAGTACAATCTCTACATAGACTTTGCCTCAGCACTTTAAAGAAAACTGACTTCTCCTTTTTTCAAACAGTTTTTTTTTCTAGAGCTCATAAGTGGTTGTAATTACATGATATTTGTATACATGGTTTATATTTCCAAGCAGAATGACACAAAGAAAACATTTCTAAAGGTTTATCAAAAGCCTACTTGAAGGAACTGGTCTTCATAGAGATCATTGTATTGATGTCTAGAGAACTTGTAACTTACCTCTGGTTGATATTAGCTCACTAAAGAGACCCCTTTGCACTGAACTCCCCATGCAGCCTCTTATTTTGAGTTACCTTGTCTTCTGATTTCAATGGGTGATGCTGTAAGAGCTGATTATTCTATTTTACTGATGTCTTGCTATCAATATTACTCAAGGGTCTCCTGTCTCCTGGATGTATTTTAAAGTATTTACATTCTTCTGAAGTACAGCTGGCTTTATATTTGCATCTCAAAAGAGTTGTGTCTATAAAACCAAGCCATTCATTTATATTTGTATTGCTGCTATTATTCTGTTTCTCATTGTTTTGGTCATCACGTGTCCACAGCATTTTTTTTTTTTTGGAGACAGGGTTAGATGGCCTCAAATTCTCTATGTAGCTGAAAATAACTTGAGCTGGAGATCTTCCTTGCCTTCATTTCCTGACTGGAAGAATTACAGGTATTTGCCACGATGCTCCACCTTACACAGTGCTGGGGATCAAAGGCAAGAGTCTACATGCCAGGCAGGCACTTTACAAAATGAACTACATACTCAGACCTTCACCAATGTTGGGAAACAAAGATTTGAAGTGATGGCAATTATTGTCTTAGTTTTATTCACTTTAAAGTGGCAAATATGTTTGTACATCTCAAAGTGTCCATTTATTTTAAAGGCTTGTATATATTTTTCCTTTCCTTTTGTTGTGCTTAGGTTTGAAACCAGATCCTTGTGTATGTGAAACAAGTATTTTACAACAGAACTATAACTCTAGCTTTAGATGGATATTTTTCTTTATTAAATTCTACTATGTTTTAAACAGATTCATATTTTTCAAATTATTTTAATTTTTATTTTCTATTATATGTGCAACCAACTCTTTGATCTTCAACAACTTATGTGGCTATGTTTTATGAAGGCAATTCTAGATTGTTTACAATTAAGTAGCCAGAGCCTAGAGAGATGGCTCACCAGTTAATAGAGCTTAGTGCTCTTGTAGATGACCCAGCTTGAGCTCCCAGAACCTACATGGTGGCTCACAACCACCTGTAACTCCAATATCAGGGAATTCTGGACTGGGTGGGTTTAAAAAAGTGATCACCCAAAGCTAACTGGGTCTGGAATGAAAGGCGGATCTGTGTTGAATTGGGGAGGGTTAATGTAATCAAAACACAATATATGAAATTCTCAAAGAACTAATTATAATATTTTAAAGATGAAATAAAAATCTAAAGCATTCAGCCAATATTATCAACATTATCTATTTAACAATTAGATGTGTCCTTGTTGTGAAGAAAAATTGTACTCTTTTTTATGCATTTTAGACTTTGTGAGCAATGTGCAAATATATTACAATCATGCAAATTTCCAAGAATGCAGATGATACCAACTGAATCAGTTTCCCACATCCTACCAATCTGAACTTTCCTCCAAAGGAATTTTATCAGCATTGTGCTTATATTTCCTGTTTTTCTCTATGCAGTTAGGTACAGATATGGGCATGTTTATTATATAGTTTATTATGCAGGGGTTAATTTATTATTTATATATGGAGATAATTCTTTGACAGATGCTTTACTCTTTTGTAATAGTTTCAAAGTATCTTACTGCATAAAATCACTTATCACTTTTATAAGGATAATTGTATAAAATTTTTCACTATTATAAATATATTTCAATAAATTTTTCATGTATCGTTATGTTCCAGTATAATATATGGGAATACAGAGAAATTGCCAACTAATTGGAGGTTAGATGTGTGTGTGTGTGTGTGTGTGTGTGTGTGTGTACAGAAACAAAGATTTTACCAATATGTACCTTTCCTGACACTCTAAGATAATTAACACGAGTCACCATCTTCAGCAAAACTGGGCCCCTTCATTTGCAAACGTTTGTGACGTTTGTGCTTTTTTCAGAATCATATTTATGTTTAGTGTTGTCTGATGATTATCTATCTATTCGATTCAGATAATACATAGTGTTTTTATACAATTTCTTGCTCTCTAGACCAAACTAATCTTGACCTTGTCATTTTTTTAACCTCATCTTCCCAAGTGGGATTGTAAGTGCACACCATGATGCTCTGCTATTAGATATGTAATATCCTTTGAGTTTTTCAACCTCAAGCACTGAGTATAGAAAACAAGAAACATAGAACTTATTTCCTTTCCCTAGTCTTTTCTTTCAGACATTTTGATTTTACAATGTGTTATTTCAGATTTTTGAATCTGATGATTATTATTACATATATATTATCTTTCATAGGCATACTTTAAAGAATAACTGCATGGTTAATAGTTTCAATGCTTTAATCCAGAGTATTACACCACTACATTGTCTTTCCTCCGGTGTTTGCTATTTTCATTTCTAGGTTTATACTGGAATATATCTTTCCCTTTGACTTAATGAATCATGTCCCCCAGCAGTTTCCCTGGAAACAGTCACTGGGACAAAGTTTCATATGCAGAAGGCTGATAATTCTGGAAGTGATGGTAAGCAAGAGCTGTAAGGGAGCAAGGAAACAGTGTGTGTGTATCATGTAATTGTGACGATTTCAACCAGTTGAATGCAAAGTTTTAGACAATGGTTGCACATTCAGCAGCCCATCATGTTTGCCCCAAAATCCTGAATTAGGGCTGATACAATGATCATGTTCCTGACGGTTCCCATTTGCTGAAGCACCTTCCCTGACAGCCCTCAGCAGACAGCACTGTCAACAGTTAGACAAAGGAATGCCTCTCTCTTACAATGGGAAGACCTATAGCTTTTCCTCAAAGTAATAATTTCCTCTGAAACAGAAGTTTTATCTCTTAAACTTTTCTCCATCAAAATTACCTGAGGGTGTTACTTACTGTTTGGAATTTAATGGTGCAGGGTAAATATGATGCTAGGCAGATTAATATTCTTTTCTGAGTAAACTAATTTAATCTGCCCAGATTCATTTTTCTTTCTCTTAAAATTCAAAACTTGCATGAAAATATGTCAAATATTAGTGAATATTCATTAATCATGCTTTGTGCTCAGCAATAGAAGATGGTTTTCTTTGTTACACACTTTTATCTTACCATTTCTTTTGTTTCTTCTTTAGGTCATGAAGTTTGCTTGAGAAAGCAAGTCTCCATGTTGATGTCTTTAAATTTGCCTTTTTCTCTGTTTTTGATAGCATCTATCATCTATCCTGTTACTATCTTCAGTGAGTGCTTACCAAATTTATTCTCTTTACCACTGACTTACTTTCCTTCAGTGACCAATCTGTTCTTTTCTTATTGGACTGTGGATTTAAATTTTATTAGATTTTTATATCTTCTGATGACTTTCCCTCTCAGCTACTTTTCTCTTCATTTAGAACTGTATTCCATCTGGTCTGTTGCTGTCTTAGTTAATTTCTTCTTCACTTTTCTTCTTTTCCTTAGGATCTATATTTTATTTCCCAAGAACTATCAATTATTTTTTCTGAAAGTTGTTTGTTTGAACATGTCACCCAGACTTAAAGTAGTATAGTTATTGGTAGATTTCTGCCCTTAGGTTCTCTTTATCTGTTTAATATTTAGGTTCACAGCATAGAGTCTCTCTCAGCCTTCTAGAGTATATTGGGTATTTGCCTATCTTCCTAAAAGTATTGCCTTCACTTTCCCCTATTTTGTTTTATATTGCAAGAATAGACCCTGAAAAGCCAATTTCCAAGACTTCTGTGTTATTTGGTTAATGGTTGTCTTAGTCAATTTTCTGTTGCTGTGAAGAGACACCATGACCAATGCAACCCATAAAAAGAAACCATTTAATTGGGAACTTGCTTACAGTTTCAGAGGTTTAGTCCATTATCCTCATGGTGGGGAGGATAGCAGCATACATGCAGACATTATGCTGGAGAGGTAACTGAGAATACTACATCTTGACCTGCAGGCAGCAGGGAGAGAACTGAACTTGGCATGGGCTAAACCCTCAAAGCCTATCCCCAGTGACACACTTCCTCCAACAAGGCCACACAGCCTAATCCTTCTAATCTTATCAGAGGTCCACTCCCTGGTGAATAAGCATTTAAATATATGAGCCTTTGGGACCATTCTGATTCAAACAACAGCAATGATCCATTAGAATATGGGACGAAATAAGAAGCCTAGTGTTTCTCACTCCATTTCTGTCATTTAGGAGTGACCCTTCTGTGGACTTTGTTTTTTTTTTTTACTGTCCATTTCTTTCACTACTCCAGCTGTCAAAAGATAGTTCTGTATCCCTGTTCTCTTTTTTATATAAGATTTATTTATTTATTATGTATACCGTATTCTCAGTATTCTGTCTGCATGTATGCCTGCAAGCCAGAAGAGGGCACCAGATTTCATTACAGATGGCTGTGAGCCACCATGTGGTTGCTGGGAATTGAACTCAGGACCTTTGGATGAGCAGGCAGTGCTCTTAACCACTAAGCCATCTCTCCAGCCCATCCCTTTTCTCTTTCAGACCCTTTCCAGAATCTAGCTTTAGCCAAATGACCTTCCATGTAGTGGCAAGAAGCTTCATGTTTTGTCAATCTTTGGTTTGTCCCACTGTTGAGTACTTTGTCCTTTCATCACTTAGGTAACCAATTCTCTATATTACATACTTTCTTTTAGCAAATGTGTGTATATTTCTGTTTCCTTGACTCCCTGACTTAGATCTGGCTAACCCATTTAATTTCTCAAGAATTTTTTCATATTTGGTAGAAATAACTTCTAGAATCCAGGAGTTGTTAATTTCCAGTGTGACCTCCACCTTTCCTGCCATTCAGTTTTCTCTTTGTCAATATTTCAATGGAGAAAATAAAAGAGTACAAATATGATGCCATTAGCTAGCAACTAGTGTAATACATTTTGTCCCTGTCTATATAAACAAGTATATTTTAGTCATATCCTGAGGCTATTGTTCTTTGCAGGTCCACCCTCAATTACAAGGTAAAAATCATTCAGAAAGCACACTTGAAGAGACAGGTTATATGAAAGTTAATTTTATGTAATGTTTCTTTGAGATTCTACACAGGCTGCTGTGAAAAAGTTAGTGGCAAAAGTAGCAAAAAATTTTTAGGATAGGATAATCAGCATTTGCTATAGTTTTGCCACTGGTGACATAATAGACTTAATTTAGTATTAAGTCTATTCTGGAGATATTTGCCATGGCATCCACAGGGTTTCAAAATCCCCATGAAACTAGACACCAGTTACAAATTGGAGTCTCCTGAGAACATTTATGTGTTCAATAATTTGTTAGAAGACCTCAATGTACTCACTGGAAGCTACTAGACTCACAGTTGACTAAAGATTAAAATCAGCAAAGGGAGGAGATACAAAGAAAAAGTCTAGAAAGTTGAAAGTTTGAAGTTTCTAGTTTTTCTTAGCTAGTAAAATCACAAGCTGTGCTATTTTCTTTTAATTTAACTTTAGTTTATGTGTGTGACTGCTTTCCTTGCATGTATATAGGTACATGTATGTGCCTGATGTCCACAGAAGCCAGAAGTGGGCATAGCATCCTGATGAACTGCACTTGCAGATGTTGGAAAGCCACTCTTTCTGCAATGGAGGGTGTAATTGAGGTGCTGGGACTCAAACCTGGTTTTCTGCAAGAGCAGCTAGTGTTCTTAACTACTGTGCAGTCTACTCAGCCTAGCAGTGTTAGTTTGTACTGACAACATTGCATAATTATATACACAGAATATTGCTGAATATTCAAAGAGGGAAGGAAATTCACCTGATTCTTGAGTTTATAGTTTTATTGCAACTCAGTAATATAGAAATGGTTGATCTTTAGATTCCTGCCTTTCTTGTGACCAAGCTGATACTCCATAGACCAAAGCCTCCTCCATATTATTAAAATATCCACTATGCTTTAAGGCCTCAAGTAAACAAAAACATTCTTCTCTGGCAGGAAATTCCAAAAATTCAAAGCTAATCTTTGGGTGGGGGGATGTCAATGGTAGATCTCCCTCCTTGGGTGAGTATAATTCTTTAATTCACAGGGTCCAAATATTTAAAACTTAGCAGGAGTTTAGACATTTTATAGGGAATCTACTGAGTTTCAGTTAGCAATAAGTAAGTAAGTAAACAAGCAAGTAAATGAATGAATGAAAGAATGAATGAAGTCTGTAAACCGTATAATGTGAGCAAAGGGACAGCAGGTACCCTATAATTGGTACAAAGTTCCAACATTGTATAGTTAATTTTCTAGTGTGGTTTGCTGTCTCATCAATTACAGCTGTCAATCATTGACAGATTTCTGATTAGACTCTCTTCTTGAACACTTGTGGGCTGGTTTTTATTTTGTCTTTTTAGGAAGGTAATATAAACACTGGATAAAATGAAGTAGATTAGATGAATCGACTATGGACTCATAAAAATTATTGGAAGAATAAATTACAGCTAAGTCCTTGATATATACTTAAATTTTATATTGATTACAGTGAAATCACCAAAAATAATATTCCACATGTAATACAGAAAAAATGCCAAACAATTTAATTTAGAGCTTGTTATACCTGTTGTGACAGTTATTTCTGTAACCATTGACAGGAACATCATGGATGTGATTCGCTGCTGTTTTCCAAGGGTGAACACAATAGATGGTCCTGATTTGTGTAGATGTCCAGATCTACATTCATTTATCTATTTATTCTTAACTATATCTCTTCACAATGTATGGATAAAGATGTCTAAAAGTACAATATGTAGTAAATGTTGCCTTCCAAAACCAAAATGAAATGAAGATTGAGTTAAAATAATTTAATTGCAGTTCAAATCACACAAAGCCCTTGGGTTAGATTTAATTTCTTTGTGTCATGTATATGCTCTTTCAAGAGATGAACACAATACAATGACAAAGTAGAGGACCCCTGATGCTGTGTGACTTGGTGAAGGGATAACGGAATATAACATTCATCATCCCCAGTATTCATATCGATTTGAACTCATTTTGTTCTTTTATTATCTACCCTCTGCAATTTCTCTTGTCAGCAATATTCTGCCTGTATGATGACATAATGTTGTCAATAAAAAGCAACACTGCTAAGCTGGAGAGATGACTCAGTAGTTAAACACACTAGCTGCTGGTTCAAATAACATGGGTTTGAGTCCCAGTATCTCCATGGTGGCTCAAAGCCACTTATAACTTCAGCTCCACGAGATGGGCTCATATAATATACTCCCTGAACAAGGCTGTCAAGGTATTATTTGAGGCACAGAACTGGAGGGACCCTGTGCCTCAATTCTGTATCTAATATAGTCTCTTGGGCTCTCCTTCTACCACAGCAGTGAGAAGGAGACTTGGGAGTCACAAAGGATGATGTCAACTGCTGGAACAGATAATTTTTGAATTAACAAAGTCTTAATAACATTTAATGTGATTTCCTCTAACTGACATTGTATCTTAGACTAATAGAGCAAGAGACACATTTTCTTCACAAAGCTATTAAATCAAGCCAGGTTACTTCCACATTTTAATGTTTTTAATATTTCACTATAATTTCATCATATTTAATATGTGGTCTGTAAGAGTTCTACAAGAAGAAGAGAGAGCAAAAATAGGTAGAGAGTTTTATCATCGGGCCTGAAGCTATTTCACATGGTTTTTCCAGAATTTTTATTGGCCACAGAAGCATTTTACCTATTCAGAGATACATCTGTCATTTAAGGAAGAAATGAGGTGGGTGTACTGGCTAGTTTTTATCAACTTGGCACAATCTAGAATCACTAAGAGGAAGTCTCCTCAATTGAGAAAATGCTTCAATAACATCAGACTATAGGAAGACATATAGAGAATTTTATTATTTAACGACTGATGTGGGAGGACACAGCCTACTGTGCGTGGTGCCATCCCCTGCCTCCTGGTCCTGGGCTCTGTAAGAAAGCAGGCTGAGCATACCATGGGGAGCAAGCCAGTGCCTTCATGGCCTCTACATCAGGTCCTACCTCCAGTTTCCTGCCTTGTTTGAGGTCCTGTCCTGACTTTCTTTGGTGATAAACAGTGATATGGAACTGTAAGCCAAATGAACTTTTTCGTCCCCAAGTTGCTTTAGTCTTGGTGTTTCATCACAACAATAATAACCCTAACTAGGACAGCAGATGAACATAAAGCAAAGTCTTCATTATTCAAGGACTTTCTAGTTCTTGTTCTTGGGATCCTTATTGTACAGATTCTCATGATGAAAACTTATTTCTTATGACTTGGCTCTGAAATTGTCCCATGAACTCAAGTATTGAAGGCTTGGTCCCAAATGAGGCTGTGGGTGGTTATCAAGTAAGGAAACCTCTGTACTTCTGAATGGATTGATCTATTTGTGGATTCATAGCTTAATAGGATATTAGGAGGTGGTGGAAAGTTTAGGAGGTGGGGACTAGTTATAGGGACTAAGTTATTGAGGGTATTTGCTTCAAGGAGACACATTTTCCCTGGTTCCATTCTACCTCTCTGTTTTCTGTTAGCCATGTAATGAGTTATTTATCTCTAGCACAAGTTGTCTGACATGTAGCCCTATCTCATCATTAGCCTAAAAGCCATGGATCCAAGTGACCATGCTCTGAAACTTCTCACATTATAAAACTAAATAAATTCTCCTCTTTTAAGTTGATTGTGTCAATTATTTTGTCAAAGAAGTTAATAGCTTGCTAACATGCTATGATTAGTTAATGTTCTCAACTTGGGCGTTTCCAGAATCAATTTGAAGGCAATATTGCAGGCATACATTTGAAGAGTTACTTAGATTATATTAACCTGGGAATGTCTGTGATGGATTATCTTGATTGGATTTACTGAGGTGGAGCATCTCATCATAAAAGAAGGCTTGATCACTCCCAGGCTTTAGTTCCTAGGCTGCATAAAAAGGAGGAAGCTAGTTGAACACAAGCATTCCTTGTTCTCTACTACCTGACTGTGAATGTAATGTGACTCAATCTCCTACTGCCAGAACTTCCTACCGTGATGCACTCACTGTATCTGAGCTGTGAGCCAGAATAAACACTTTCTCCCTTAAATTGCTTTCGTCAAGATATTCCCTCATAGTGACAGAAAAAATAACTAAGACACACATTTATTATAGCGCTGAATAATTCTGGTTCTCTCTAAATAGCATTAGGTAGTCTGACTGATCTGCCACACATGAAAACACAGAAAAGTGAAGCACAGATACATTTGCCTGATGTTCCCCACTTGTATCTCAGATAATAGGCAGCATCAAAGTCAAAAAATGCAAGTAATGAAGCCTTTCAGGTGACTTTAGCCCTAGCCACCATCTGACTATAAGCAAATCAATAATGACATTTTAATGGTGATTTTTCTGAATATTGTTACAATGTGCTTTGTGATACATTGCTTAACTTTTAAAAGTCAATGTGTGGCAATTATAGATAGTTTTAAGAGACCAGGGAAGCAAAAAGGAAACAAAATATCCTGATCATCAAGTATTCTGAGCCTTACCAGAGATGAGCTGATGGGGATAAAATTTGGAAGCATACAAAGCCTCTCATCCTTTTGAATTCTAAAATTTCAGTACAAAAACTAGAAAACTAGAAGAGTGGACTTTGTACTGGTCCAGGGGAAAGCCAGCTATCCCACCTGATAATGGAAGTCTACCCCTGGGAATCTCTGTAGTACTGGAGAAATGTCAGAGACTGAATGAAGAGTCATCTCCAGAAAGGATGCCAGCAGTAGCCCATCAATGGCTTTCATAGCTCTGGTTTGAAAGCCATGGGTAACAGCTGTTCTTATGCAAAATCCAAAGAAGCAATTTTGTTTGTACAGTACACTACCTTTGCAAAGTTTAATGAAGCAATCATCATGCACAGAGGAGTTAAGATTGTTTTGTTAGTGTTTGCTTTTTATGCTTTATAATTGCTAAGAACCATGTTGATGAGAACATCCCATGTGTATTACATGATTTCCTGTCTGCATCAGTGAGAGAAGAGTGGTGGTTTAAAATGAGGTTTGCAAATTCTTTGGTAGTCTTTTCATTAAGAGGGACAATCAAATAATGTTCCCTGTGATGTGGTGCAGTCCTACTGCCCTATTTTAAACAGGATGCTCAGTGGTTTCTGAAAGGAGACCAAAAAAACATTTACTTATCTCTACTTTTGGGAACTCAGTTCTTTGAATCTAGATCTGCACTGTTAGAAAGCTCATATTGTTAAAGCACTTTGCTTAGAAAATTTTAAATATTCATGTCTGCAATAATTGTCTCAAAAATAAACTGCTGTTCTTGTCATTAAAAACAAAATCAGATTGGAAATCCCTTCCCCCTGCAAAAAACCCTCAAGCCACGCAGCAAAGCTACAAATAAGCACTTGGCTGATGTCCCCAACAGACATTTCATTTAATAGTAGTAGTCAGTGGTCTACCACGCTGGAATGTGTGGGGTAAGTAGGCAGTACTAACAGGTGGTACTGTATTAGACCTAGTAATGTTGCAGCTTAGATTCTTAAGCACTTAGCATTTTAAGAGTGCAAAGCAGAAGTGTTCCTGGACAGTAAAGAATTACAGATTCAGAGGACTTCCAAAGATGGAGGCCAGAGACTAGGATTTACAGGAAGGATTAGGAGAATCAAGATCATATTTTAATGAGATAAATGGAATTATTTGGAAGTGAGATGAAAGTTTCTGTATTTGATTCCAATGCACAACTAAATTTGAAAAACACCTTTTACAGAGAGAATAGGAACCTGAACTTGACTGTGGAAAAAGAAGGTCTACAATGCTGGGAAACAAGATAAGAGCCCCACTGACACCCCAGAAGAAAGCTGAACCTGAGCCTGGTTCTCTAGTAGAAATCTAGTTTAAAACCTTACAAGATTTCTGATGACAGAACTCCTTCCAATTTTCAATATGTTGTTTTTAAGACATTAAGTTTGTTTCAATTGTTGCACAGAACTTTAAAACTAACAAAAATTACATTGACCCAATTTTCTTCATGTAAAGTCAGTAATTTAGGTGATTACTGCACAGAAAATTTCTATTAAAATGAATAAAATATACTTTCCATGCAAGAAAAAAAAGAATTACAGATTCACAATAGGACAGATTCAGACATAAAAGACCTCTAAATGGGTCACGGTGTTGGATAAATGTACGTAGGATTGGGAGAGAGAAAAAAAGAATATAGAGTCATAAAATAAAGTTAATGCTTAAAAAGGTGGGGGTAAAGTCTTTAAAGAGACAGAGTATAGATAATCACAGATTAAAAGGAGTAAAGAAAAATAAGCCACATAAAAATGGAAAATTCACAGTGAGTCTGGATTATGTATATTATTGTCTTTTCTTTTAATATTTTGACTGTGAAGGATCTAAGTACAGAGAGACATTTCATTTTATGGGCTGATAAACTAAACCCAGCATGTATATTATAAAGGCATCTTGATTTCAAAATTTGAGTCTAAAGATATATTGCTTTGGTAAAGAGGTTTTTCTTTTGTTTTCACAGAAGATAAGAACCTATGGAATATTCTAGACAAATACGATTTGATAGACCATGCCCTCCTGAAAGATCACTGTGAACACCCTCAAAAAATTACTTTGTCCACCTGCTAACTGAGATGAACCTAGCACACAGGATACACCATGAAAGACCTGATTAACAGTGCCCCCAAACAGCAAGAAGCAGTATTGACAAAACTATGCCCATAGTCCCAAATATTGTCTATAAATGTTTGTTTACATTTAAAGGGGGATATGATATAGATATGAATAATTTGCTTTGGTATGGATCTTGGTTTATTAATACAAATTTAAGGCCAATTTTGTTACATGTATATGTATTTCTGATCTTGATTTAGGTATTGTGTTTGTGTAGTTCATTTAAAATGTAATGTATAATTAAGAAATATAGGTTAATAGATAATCATCTATAATAGTCAAGTTTGTAGTCATGTTAGTTAGATTTTCTAGATGTACAGAGAAGTATTTCAGTTGGATAGGGATTCTTCAAATCTTTTAGAGACCTTCAGAATATGGCATTTAAAATGATTAAGAACTTAAGACTTTTCATGACAATGAGTCACATCTGCTTCTGGCAGCACCAATTACTTCAAGAGGAAGATGGGCATTGAAGAGGCTCCTTATGGACCTGGTTAGCCGTTTGGCCAAGAAACTGCTCTTGCCTGAGCTGCTTAACTGGTCATGCAGTACCCACAGAGAAATGACTGCTGAACTTGCCTAAAGGCAAGATGATCCTTCGGGGTTCCTACTTCATGAAAGAGTCTTTGACACATTCTGCAGGATACAGAAGGAAGTGACTAACAAAACTGCCAATATAGGCCGAACTGTCTTTGAAATTTCCTGCTTCATGAAAAGATCTTTTGGACACTATGGGCCAGTAGGCCAAAGATGGAGGCCCCAACAGTACAGAAGAACTTGGGTGACTCTCCAAGCAAGGGCATGTCTCTGTCAATTCTAGAGTTTTGTAAGTTGCTTACAATGTACTTACTGTTTACTTAGGTAATATTATATCCTTCTGAAGTCTTTGATGAAGTTGAAGAATTTATAGTTATAGTTTTCCTTAGTTATGATAAAAGATAAAGTAGATATTACTATGGTAACTATAGTTCTTGCTTGATACCTGTTTTGTTATATGCAGTTTTGCTATATTAAAATTAAAGCCTTCCTTTTTGTTTAAACAGAAAAGGGGAAATGGTATAGGAGGTGCTTCTGTTTGTGTGTTGATTTCATTGGTTAATGAATAAAGAAACTGCCTTGGTCTAGATAATAGGGCAGAACTTAGGTAGGTAGGGAAGACAGAAATGAATTCTGGGAGGAAGAAGGGAAGAGTAAGAGAGAAACCATGGAGCCACCAAAATCAGGTATGCCAAATCTTTCCTGGTAAGCAACTGCCACGTGGTGATACATTGATTAATAGAAATGGGCTACCTCAAGGTGTAAGAGTTAGCCAATAAGATGTTAGAGTTAATAGGCCAAGCAGTGATTTAATGAACACAGTTTCTGTGTAGTTATTTTGGGGCTAAGCTAGCTGGGCTGCTGGGATGAAGAGGCGGCCCTCTCCTTGCAACACCTTGCTTTACAGAAGCTTTTCAGTTTCAGGAGGTTCCACTTATTAATTGTTTTCTCAGTGTCTGTGCTGCTGGGGTTATATATAGGAAGTGGTCTCCTGTGCCAATGCATTCAAGTATACTTCCCACTTTCACTTCTATGAGGTTCAGTGTGGCTGACTTTATGTTGAAGTCTTTGATTCATTTGGACTTAAGTTTTGTGCATGGTGATAGATATGGGTCTATTTTCATTCTTCTACATGTTGATATCTAATTATGCCAGCACCATTTGTTAAACATACTTTCTTTATTCCATTTGATATCTTTTGTTTCTTTTTCAAATATCAGGTGTTCAATGTGTGTGGATTAATATCCAGGTCTTCTATTCAGTTCCATTGGTCCTCCTGTCTGTTTTTATGCCAATACCAAGCTGTTTTCAGTACTGTAGCTCTGTAGTAGAGTTTGAAGTTAGGGATTGTGATGCCTTCAGAAGTTCCTTTATTGTACAGGATTGTTTTAGCTATCCTGGGTTTTTTGCTTTTCCATATGAAGTTGAATACTTTTCTTTTGATGTATGTGAATAATTTGTTTGGATTTAGATGGACATTGCATTGAATCTTTAAATTGCTTTTGGTAAGATTGCCATTTTTACTACGTTAATTCTGCCTACCCAAGAGCATGGGAGATCTTTCTACTTTCTGGTATCTTCTTCAATTTCTTTCTTCAAAGATTTAAAGTTCTTGTCATACAAATCTTCTATTTGTTTGGTTAGAGTTACTCTGAGATATTTTATGCTATTTGTGGCTATTGTGAAGGGTGTTGTTTCTCTGATTTCTTTCTCAGCCCTTTTATCATCTGTGTATAGGAGCACTACTGATTTTTTGAGTTAATCTTGTATCCTGCTACATTAGTGAAAGTGTTTATGAGTCACAGAATTTCCTTGGTAGAATGTTTGGGATCGCTTAGGTAAACTATCATCAGCAAACAGTGAGAGTTTGACTTCTCCTTTTCCAATGTGTATCTCCTTGATCTCCTTTTGGTTTCTTATTACTCTAGCTAGGACCTCAAGAACTATATTGAATACATATGGAGAGAATGGACAACCTTGTCTTGTTCTTGATTTCAGTGGAATCACTGGGAGTTTCTCTCCATTTAGTTTGATGTTGGCTGTTGGCTTGCTTTGTATTGCCTTTATTATGTTTAGGTATGTTCCTTGTATCCCTGATCTCTCCAAGACCTTTATCATAAGGGATGTTGTATTTTGTTGAAAGCTTTTTTGGCATCTAATGAGATGATCATGTGGTTTTTATTTTTCAGTTTGTTTATATGGTGGATTACATTGACAGATTTTCATATGTTGAACCATTCCTGCATCTCTGGGAATAAGCTGACTTGATCATGGTGGATGATAGTTCTGAAAACTCTTATCCAAATTAACTAAAAGACAGAGAGAGAATACCCAAAATAACAAAAACAAAAATGAATAGAGGATTATAACAACAGACACTGAGGAAATTCAGATAATCATAAATACATACTTTAAAAACCTGTACTCTAATAAACTGGCAAATATCAAGGAAATGGATAATTTTCTCAATATATAGCACTTTCCAAAGTAAGATCAAGACCAGATAAGCAATATAAATAGACATATAACCCTTAGTGAAACAGAAGTAGGAATTAAAAGTCTCCCAAGAAAATATGCCCAGGATAATATGGTTTTAACACAGAATTCTAAAAGATTTCCAAATTATTTCACAAAACATAAACAGAAGGAACATTGCCCAGTTGATTTTACACTGCCACAGTTACCATCATACACAAACCACTTAAAGACCCAACCAAAAAGAATTACAGACATTGACACATTTTCTTTATGAATATAGATGCAAAAATACTCAATATTTACAAACCAAATCTAAGAATACATCAAAAGGATCATCCACAATAATGAAGTAGGATTGGAGATTCAGAGATGTTTCAATATATGAAAATTAGTAAATGTAATCTACCATATAAACACACTGAAAGATTAAAAAGCACATGATCATCTCATTAAATGGAGAAAAGGCCTTGACAAAATCTAACACCCCCTTCATGATAAAAGTCCTGGGAAGATTAGGGATACAAGGGATGTATCTAAGCATAATAAAGGCAGATAACAGTAAACATAATAAAGGTAAACCTATAGTCAATATCTACTTAAATGGAAAGACACTCAAAGCAATTCTCCTAAAATCAGGAACAAGTCAAGGTTCTCCATTTTCTCCATATCTATTCAATATAGTACTTGAAATCTTATCTAGGGCTGGAGAGATGGCTCAGCGGTTAAGAGCATTGCCTGCTCTTCCAAAGGTCTTGAGTTCAATTCCCAGCAACCACATGGTGTCTCACAACCATCTGTAATGAGATCTGGTACCCTCTTCTGGCCTGCAGGCATATATGTAGATAGACTACTGCATGCATAATAAATAAATAAATATTAAAAAATCTTATCTATAGCAATAAGGCAACTAAAGGAGATCAAAGGGATATAAATAAGGAAGGAACAAAGTATGTTTATTTGCAGATGGTATGGTAGTATACATGGGTGACATATAAATTGCACCGGGAAAAACTACAGTAAATAAACACTTTCAGCAAAGCAACAGGATACAAAACTGACTTTTAAAAATCAGTAGCCCTATTATATTTAAACAACAAATGGACTGAGAAAGAAATCGGGAAAACAACAACTTTCACAGTTGCCTCATAAAATATCTTGGTGTAACTCTAACCAAGCACATGTAAGACTTGTATTATAAAATCTTCAAGTTTTTGAGGCAAGAAATTGAAGAAAATATCAGAAGATGAAAATATCTCCCATGCTCATGAATTGGTAGGACTAACATAGTAAAAATGGCCATCCTACCCAAAGCAATCTACATATTCAATGCAAACCCTATTAAAATTCCAGTACAATTTTTTACAGACCTCAAAAGGACAATTCTCAATTTTGTATGGAAAAGGAAAAAAAAAACAAGCATAGCTAAAAACTATCCTGTACATTAAAAGAACTTTCAGAGATCTCAAACTCTACTATAGCTCTACACCTGTCAGAATGGCTAGAATTAATAACACAAATGACAGCTTGTGCCAGTAAGGATATGGAATAAGGGAAACAGTCGTCCATTTTTGGGTGGACTGCAAACTTGTACAGTGAATATGACAATCCTTGTGGCAGTTCCTCAGAAAAATGGGAACAGACCTACCTCAATATCAAGATATACCAGTCTTGGGCATTACCCAAAGGATGATTCATCCTACCACAAGGACACTTGCTCAGTCATGTTCATTGTGGCTTTATTCATAATAGCCAGACACTGGAAATAACCTATATGTCTCTCAGCAAAACAAACGGATAAACAAAATGTGGTACATTTACACTATTGAGTATTTCTCAGCTGTTAAAAACAATGGCATCATGAAATTTTCAGATAAATGGATGAACCAGAAAAAAATCACACTGACCGGGGTATCCCAGACTCTGAAAGACAAACACACTTCTAGTGGATGTTAGTTGTTAATGTTGGAGGAGGGACGCTTGTTGGTTCACGGCTGCCTGACTATCTTAGGCCCGAAATAATCACACAAAAACTGTATTCATTAAATCACTGCTTGGCCCCTTAGCTCTAGATTCTTATTGGCTAACTCTTATATTAATTTAACCCATTTCTATTAATCTGTATATCACTATGTGGCTGTGGCTTACCGGGTAAAGTTCCCAGCGTCTGTCTCCAGCAGATCCATGGTTTCTCTCTGACTCTGCCCTTCTTTCTCCCAGAATACAGCCTTACCTTTCCCCACCTAGTTCTGTCCTTCCCTGCCATAGGCTCAAAGCAGTTCTTTATTCATTAACCAATAAAAGCAACACATAGACAGAAAGACACCATGTTAATTCAATGATAACCAAGCTACAATCCATAGAACCATAGAAGATAGGTATAAAATAAGGGACTAGATGGAACAGATGTGTATCATTAGGAAAGGAAATAGAATAGATAGATATGAATGGATGGGGGAACTGGAATAGAAGAAGCAAGTGGAGAAGGAAGAGGAAGGGGGTATTGTGGGAGGGAATATAGGAAGAGCCAGATAATATTAAGGAGCATTTGAGGATTAATATGGAAATTTAATACATCAGAAATGTCCTAAAATATACACATATATGAAGGAAATTCAAATGAAATTGCCAAATGGGGAAGACAGAGTCCCAATTGACCATCTCTTATCACCAAGCAAAGCTTCCAATACCTTATTGACTTACATCTAATTGTGTTGTTCACCAAATAGGGCACCATAGTAATCCACAAACAGCCCTGGTTGTTGGTAAAGCTGTAGACTGCTCTTCACAAACTGACAGCAAGTCCCCATTGTTGAAGACAACACCCACACAACTCATTGAAGATGAAGATATAGGGCCTTTACCCATATATTCAAACATCTTTGATGCAGGAAGGTACTCTGTTCACTATCAAAAAAAAATGCAAACACCAAGCCAGCCACAAACCCATTATCTTCAATGGTGCACTATCTGCAAAATATTCTGGGGAAATGTGGTCCAAAGCCTATGGGACTAACAAACCACTAGCTGATTTCATGTACAGCCTACTCTACAAAATGGGAACCATGTTTTACACTGCTTCAGTAACCCAGAACCTAAGAATAGATAGCCCAGCTACTTAAGTTAAATAATACTAGTATAAAAAGAGAAAAGTACATAATGATAAAGTGACTCCAAATGACATGCTGTTACACTCACAGATTAGTGACTTGTTCAGTTTCATCAGGGCAGCTTCCTCCTGCAGCAGATGGGATCACATACAGATCCCCACAGCCAGATATTGCTCAGATAGTGAGGGAAACCTTGGAACACTCAGCCCTAAATGGAATGTCTTCGCCAAATACATCCCCTCAGAGCTCAGGGAACCCTTAGGAAGAGGACTCAGAAAGAGTGTAAGAGCCAGAGGCGATAGAGGACACCAAGAGAAAATGGCCCTCTAAATCAACATGAGCAAAGTTCATAAGAATTCACAGAGACAAGCAGAATATTTAGGGTCTGCATAGGTCTGTGCCAGGTCCTTTGCACATATATTATGGCTTCCAGTTTAGTGTTTTCTTGGTATCCCTGGGTGTATGAAATAGTGTGTCTCTGTTTCTTGAGACGTCTCTTAGGCTCCTTCCTTCTATTGGCTTGTTTTGTCCAACTTCAATGTGATACTTTTTGTTTCTTATTACATTTTATTTTGTTTTAATTTAACTTAATTTAAATTTTGGTTTTTCAAGACAGGATTTCTCTGCTTAACAATCCTGTCTGTCCTGAAACTTGCTTTGTAGACCAGGCTGGTCTCAAATTCACTGAGATCCACATGCCTCTGCCTCCCAAGTGCTGAGATTAGAGGCATGCGCCACCACTGCCCGGCTATTTTTTTATTATTTTGAAGAAAGAAAGAAAACCTAGAACTAAGGGTAAAGTTTAACAACTGAATTTCCTGCTGTAAGAAGGAAAATCAGTTTTCTCCGATAGAGTGACACTGAATATATCAATGACTCCAGGACAGATCTTATGTTCAGGAGTGGTTGATCAACATCTAATGTACAGATTTTTGTGTGTGTGTGTGTGTATGTGTTTTTATTTGGTTACAATTTGGTGGGGTTTTTTTAGAGTTTCTTTTCTTTTCTTCTCTTTTCTTTTTTTCTTCCTTCCTTTTTTTCTTTTTCTTTTTCTTTTTTTTTTGGATACTAATTTTCTCTGTGTAGCTTTGGAGCTTGTCCTGGCACTTGGTCTGCAGAACAGACTGGCCTTGAACTCACAGAGATCTGCCTGCCTCTGCCTCCCAAGGGCTGACATTAAAGGTGTGCACCACCACCACCTGGCCAGTTAGGGTTTCTATTGCTGTGATGAAACCCCATGACCGAAAGCAAGTTCAGGAGAAAAGGGTTTACCAATTGAGGAAGTCAAGACAGGAACTCAAAACAGGGCAAGAACCTGGAGGCAGGAGCTGATGCAGAGGAATGCTGCTTACTAATGGCTTGTTCATCAAGGCTTGCTCATTCTCCTTTTTTATATTGCCCACAGGTCCCACCCACAATGTGCTGGCTTCTCCTCCACCAATCACATCAAGAAAATGCCCTACAGTCAGATCTTACACAGGAATTTTCTCAGTTGAGGTTCCTTCCTTTCAGATGAATTCAGCTTGTGTCAAGGTAATGATTCCCCTCTGTGAGCTGGTGATTACCATAAATCAATAAAGAAACTGTCTTGGCCTGTTGATAGGGCAGAACTTGGGTAGGCAGGGAAGAGAGAACTGAATGCTGGGAGGAAGAAGGGTGAAGGCAGAGATGCCATGGATCTGCCACCAGAGTAAGACATCCCGCCGAAACTTAGCTGGTAAACCATTGCCACGTGGCAATATACAGATTAATAGAAATGGGTTAAATTAATATAAGAGTTAGCCAATAAGAAGCTAGAGCTAATGGGTCAAGCAGTGTTTTAATTAATGTAGTTTCTGTGTGGTTATTTTGGTTCTGGGCAGCTGGGTTGACCAAGCAGCCTCCTCCAACAAGGTAACATAAAACTAGCTAACACAGTGTTTTGTTTGTTTGTTTTTGTTTATGAGTGGTGTTTCATTTTTTTCCTTGTTTTCTTTTTTTTGATGTTGTTAAATTGGATTTTGGGGGAAGAACTTAAAGTTGGGTTGGTAGAAAGGGAAGGGAGGATTTGGAAGGACTCAGGGGAGAAGAAGAATATAATCAAAATATATTTCAATTTAAAAATGAATTTTAATAATAAAAATAAAAAATAATATTTTAAAAAGGAAAAAATGAAAATTAGGTAAAGAAGATTTTAAGATTTAGTCTTATAAATTGCCTTGGTGGTAGTTTATATTTGGCAATGAATGTCAATCATATGAGATGCAATAATAATATTCTTTTAAAAAAATGTACAAAGGCTTAAGAATAAAAGAAGATTAGTTAGCAGAGAGTGGAGATGGTTAAGGTGGGCCACAGATGGGGTAGGGATGGTTAACAGGAATAAGAATGATGACTCCTAGTGTAGTTTTGTTACTAGGACAAGTAGGTCATATATTTCAAAATAGTTAGTAGGAAGGATATTTAATGTCCATAACCCAAAGAGATAATATACATTTGAAGAAATGGTAAAAAAAAGAAGTCAAAAATTAAAGCATACACAATTTTTAAAAGGAATATATTAATATAGGAATGGTAAAATGGCTTAAGTGGTTAAAGGCACCTATCACCAAACCTAACAATCTGACTCCAATCCAAGATACCCACATGGTGGAAATTGAGAAATGACTCCATAAAGTTGGAAGATGTCCTTTGACTTCGATGCATTGGCTGTGGCATACCTGTGACTACACACACACACACACAGACATTTACAAACACACAAACTCATGGAGAATAGTATTTTAAATGCTATAAACAGTTAAAAAAGAATATGTTAATTTAAAAACCCAAACCTTCCGCTTATACCTTAATTTTGTCTCAAACTTTTAGATGCCACACATCTTTTTCTCTTTTTATAGCCAGTTTTGGCAGTAAGGAATTGAATTCCATATTGAGGCACATGCAAACTAGAGATGGGGATTTGTCAATATTAATTATTCAATTGCAATTGCACACTATCCTACCTTCCCTTACTGATTTTAACATTGTCATCATTAAAGCAAATTGATTTGTCTGTCTCAACATTCTTCAGTAGCACATTAACTTATATTAGGTTACAGAGAGAGACTCTGACAATAAGAACTAACTGCAGTAAAGAAAACAAGTAAGAATTTGTGAAAAAGACATTTCAAAAGTTCATACATTTCCAGCCCCCCAAAATAAGCTTTTTAAAGATGACAACCACTTTCTGCTTCAAAGCTGTAGAATCTTAGTAAAGGATCAGTTTTTGATTTCTTTTTAAACTATGATTCGAACTACAAAAATTATGGTTGAATACATGTTGATTCCTTTAAATCACTTTGACCTTCTGAATAAGAGTAGAGAAATTACCTTACATGGTGTCTTTTGCATTTTCTGAGGTAAATATGAGGAAACAACTCCTTCAGTAGACTTTACTCACAAGTTTTAAAAACTAGGAACAATGGACTGAGGAGGATTTATTTTAATATATACCACTTGGATGTAGCTGCAATGCCTATGCAAGTAGTGTGTCTATGTAAATATTAAACCATACTCATATTCATCTATTCCACTTTTAAAATATATCCAGTCCTGAGAAATCATAGAAAAATGTTTATTAAATATGTATAAAATGAAAACAATATGTGAAGAAATTTCCAACTAACATATGAAAAGAAAACATACAAAAATTGGCCAAATCAGCCTTCATCAGAGGTAACTCCTTCATTTTCTTAGTAATATGCCACATAATATGTATATATCGCTACAAAGAAAATAGCTAAATTTTAGATAATTTCTTACATTCATGCTTTGAACAACATGTGTACATTCTCTAGCTTCTTAATTTTGCAGAGCATTGTGTTTCAGTAATGCGTGTATGATGCTATATACAACTATTTTCCCTATACACCACTAAGCATTCCACAGTTTTATGCTAATTTTCCAGTTATTTTACTGCTAGTGACATTTTAGTTTTTTGCTATTACAAAGCCAAACATTCTTTTGGTTCCTAATGTATGGGTGCATGTCACCATTTATTGAAGTGTTTATGCATTTTGTACTAATTATCAATAAAAAATTGTCCTATATCAAGTTTCCATATATTAAATCAATGGTTTCTTGAACTCCAATTTTGTTTTGTTGCTCAATGTAACAATCTATGGGTCACTATGTTGTTGGCCCAGTAATGCATAAATCTTTATAACTCTTGATTTTAGGTAAGACAAGACTCTTAAGTTCTTCAAAACTCATGAATATTCTTGGTGATGTAAAATACTACAAAAATATTAGCGTGAGCTTAAAAATTTTCATATATGCATATGTATATTTGAATTTTATTAAATTGTATTATGTCTATAGGTCAGTTTAAATATTTGAAACTTATAAATCACCCTCTGTATTCTGCTGTAGCTGCATCCTACATAATTTTAAACTTCCATCACTTTTGTTCAGTTGCAAATAGTTCCTCATTTCTATTTTTAGCTTCTTAATGATGACTGCAAATAATGTATATCTTTGATAAGAAATGCTATCAATCTATTTTGTATGTGACTATTTTGCCTATATATGTGTAAATGGATCATGTGCATGAAGTGTCCACAGAGGCTGAGGGGGCATCCACATCCACTGGAACTGGAATTATAGGTACTTGTGAGCCACCATGTGAGTGCTCTGAAACCAACATAGGCCCTCTGTAAGAGCAGCAGGTGCTTTTAACCATCAAGACTTCTCTATAGCCCCAGTTATATCTCAGTTTTAAAGACATATGTGTTTTAAAAATTATCTTGATCACCCTGATTTCTAACTTCATTGTTTTATGGCAGAGAAAATTGTCTAAAGGCAGAACTTTTTAAAATTTAATTCCATGTTTGTTGGAAATTGTGTCATAAAGAATTATAAACTTGGAGCTGGGCTGTGGTGGCACATGCTTTTAATCCCAGCACATGGGAGGCAGGCAGGCCAGCCTGGTCTATAAGAGCTATTTCTTATAGAAATAGGACAGCTAGGACTGTTACACAGAGAAACCCTGTCTCGAAAAAAACAGAAGAATAATAACAATTATAAACTTGAAAAAAATAATAAAAATGTTAGCTTCTTCTGAAAAGTTGTGAACTGCTAGGGCACGGAGCATCAGTTTTAAGCAGGGACATGACCTTTGACAGATGTCCCATGCACCAGTGGAGAGCCCCATACCCATACACACGATCAATATTAACTGTATTCAAGGCAGAGGAGGAGGAAGTTCAGAAGGGGAATTTCTGGGGCAGAGAACCAGGTAGGAGTTGGAAGTGAGAAATGAGGATTAGATATGATCAAACTCCATTGTATTCATGTATGAATTCATGTATGAGATTCACAAATAGTAAACAAATAAAATAAAAAGATTTGCACCCCAGAGGGATAAGTGTGTGCCCGCCCAGCCATATGGTCCAGGAACCGAGTGCAGGGCCCTCCAGCTCCAGCTGCAGCGGCTTCTTTGTTCCACACGACCCTGACTCCCCCAAGCCTGCCCTATTGTCTGTGGGGTCTTTGGCCCAGGAGGACTTTCTGCTCCTGCACAGAGGAGATTCATCCAGAGGGGTGAGTGTGTGCCCGCCCGGCCAGATGGTCCGGGAGCCAAGTGCAGGGCCCCTCCAGCTCCTGCTGCAGCGGCTTCTTTGTTCCATATGACCCTGCTCCTGTACTGAGGAGATCCATCGATCTCCTAGGTAAGTGTGTGCCTGCCTAGCCAGAAAATTAGGGAACTGAGTACAGGGCCCCTCCAGATCCTGCTGCAGGGTCTTCTTTGTTCTACAAGACCCTGCCTCCCCCAAGCCTGCCTTATTGTCAGGGAGGTCCTTGGCCCAGGAAGAGTTCCTGCTCATGCACTGGGAAGATCCATCAAGAGGGCACTCCATTCCATCCAGCACAGCCAGCTCCAGTGTGGAGGGGTCCTAAGAGAGGGCAGAACCAAGAAAATCCCCCCAAGTACACAATCAGTCACAGCAAAGATTGGACCAAGACGCCAAGACTCTCCTGGCTGCATTTGAAGGAAGAGATGGGCAGGCACCAATGCAAGAATTCCTCCAACAACCTGAAAAGCAACATGACAACACCAGAATCCAGTGAACACGCAACAGGAAGACGTGAACACCC
This sequence comes from Ondatra zibethicus, assembly GCA_004026605.1. NCBI lineage: Eukaryota > Metazoa > Chordata > Mammalia > Rodentia > Cricetidae > Ondatra > Ondatra zibethicus. The sequence continues at coordinate 28,090 of PVIU01020645.1, forward strand.
TATTCCAGAAGAAGTAGAAGAAATTGACTTTAAATGTAGCATTATGAAAATAATAGAGGCTCTTAAACAGGATGTGAAAAACTACTTTAAAGAAATGGAAGAGAAGACAAACAAAAAGTTAGAAGAAATGAAAAAAAATCTCTCAAAGATACCCAAGAAAAAGCAATCAAACAGGTAATGGAAACAGTTCAAGTCTTGAAGACTGAAATGGAGGCAACGAAGAAAGCACAAACCGAGGGATGGCTGGATATGGAAAATCTGGGTATTGAACAGGAACTACAGAGACAAGTATAACCAACAGAATACACGAGGTAAAAGAAAGAATCTCAGAAGCTGAAGATATTATAGAGGAAACAAACTCATTGATCAAAGAAAACAACAAATTCTTAACACAAAACATCCAGGAAATCTGGGACACCATGAAAAGACCAAACCTAAGAATAATAGGGTAGAAGAAGAAGAAGAATTACAGCTCAAAGGCACAGAAAATATATTCAGCAAAATTATAGAAGAAAATAGAAGAAAACTTTCCCAACCTAAAGAAGGATATTCCTATGAAGGTACAAGAAGCATACAGAACACCAAATAGACTGGATAAAAAAAAAATCCCCTTGCCATATAATAATCAAAACACAAAGCATACAGAATCAAGAAAGAATATTTAGAGCTGCAAAGGAAAAAGGTCAAGTAACATATAAAGGTAAACCTATCAGAAATATACCTGACTTCTCTATGGAAACCATGAAAGCCAGAAGGTCTTGGATAGATGTGCTGCAGACACTAAGAGACCATGGATGCAAGCCCAGACTACTATACTCAGCAAAGCTTTCATTCACTGTCGATGGAGAAAACAAATTCCTGAACAAAAACAGTTTTAAACAATATGTAGCCACAAACCCAGCCTTACAAAAAATACTAGAAGGAAAACTACAACCCAAGGAAGCCACCAACACCCATAATAACACAGACATCTGACAACCATCCACCAACACATCTCAAAGAAGGGAAACACACAAACATTACCACCAAAAAAATAATTGCAGTTAACAGCCACTGGTCATTAATAATACTTACTATCAATGGACTTAATTTACTGATAAAAAGACACCTATGAACACCTGATTTTAGACAAAGGAGCTAAAATTATACAATGGAAGAAAGAAAGCATCTTTAACAAATGGTGCTTGGATAACTAGATGGCAACATGTAGAAGAATGAAAATAGAACCATGCCTATCACCATGCACAAAACTCAAGCCCAAATGGACTAAAGACCTCAATATAAATCTGTCCATAGTGAAACTGATAGAAGAGAAAGTGGGAAGTAGTCTGCAACACATGGGCACAGGAGACCACTTCCTATGTATAACTCCAGTAGCACAGACAATAAGAGCAACAATGAATAAATGGGACCTCCTAAAGCTGAGAAGCTTCTGTAAAGCAAAGGACACTGCCATTAAGACAAAAAGGCAACCTACTGAATGAAAGAAGATCTTCACTAACCCCACATCAGACAAAGGCCTGATCTCCAAAATATATAAAGAACTCAAGAAATTAGACATTAAAATTCTGAATAACCCAATTAAAAATGGGGTACTGAACTGAACAGAGAATTCTCAACAGAAGAAGTTTGAATGGCCAAAAGATACTTAAGGTCATGTTCAACTTCATTAGTAATCAGGGAAATAGAAATCAAAACAACTTTGAGATACCATTTTACACCTGTCAGAATGGCTAAAATCAAAAACACTAATGATAATCTATGCTGGCGAGGATGTGGAGTAAAGGGAACACTCATCTATTGCTAGTGGGAATGCAAACTTGTGCAACCACTTTGGAAATCAGTGTGACGGTTTCTCAGGAAATTGGGAGTCAACCTACCTCATGGTCCATCAATTCCACTCTTGGGAATATACCCAAGAGATGCCCAATCATACTACAAAAGCATTTGTGCAACTATGTTCATAGCAGCACTATTAGTAATAGCCAGAACCTGGAAACAACCTAGGTTCCCCTCAATGGAAGAATGGATAAATAAAGTGTGGCACATAATACACATTAGAGTTCTACTCAGTGGTAAAAAACAATGACATCTTGAATTTTGGATGCAAATGGATGAAAATAGAAAACACTATACTGCATGAGATAACCCAGACCCAAAAAGATGAATATGGTGTGTACTCACTCATTAGTAGATTCTAGCCATAAACAAAGAACATTGAGCCTATAGTTCATGATCCTAGAGAAGCTAAATAATAAGGTGGACCCAAAGAAAAACATATATAGATCCTCCTGGAAATTGGAAGCAGACAAGATCGCTGGGCAAAAGTTGGGAAAATGGGGTTGGGGATTGTGTGGGGGTGGGGATTGTGTGGGGGTGGGGTGGGTGGAAGGGGAAATGGGGAGAGAGAAGTGAGAAGTGAAGGATTTGGGAGAGCTTGGGGGAGTGTGATGGTTGAGACGGAGGAAGGGCAGATATAGAAGCAGGGAAGAAGCTATCTTAATTAAGGGAACCATTTTAGGGTTGGCAAGAGACTTGGCTCTAGAGGGGCTCCCAGGTGTCCAAGGGGATGTCTCCAGCTAGGTCCTTGGGCAGTAGAGGAGAGGGTGTCTGAACTGGCCTCATCCCATAGCCACACTGATGAATATCTTGAATATGACCATAGAACCTTCATCCAGCGATGGATGGAGATAGAGACAAAGACCCACATTGGAGCACTAGACTGAGCTCCCATGGTCCAGTTGAAAAGCAGAAAGAGGGAGAAGATGAACAAGGAAGTCAGGACTGCGAGGGGTTCGTCCACCGACTGAGACCATGTGACTGATCTAAGGGGAGCTCACCATGGCCAGCTGGACTTGGACTGAACAAGCACGTGATCAAACTGGACTCTCTGAATGTGGCTGACAATGGGGGCTGACTGAGAAGCCAATGATAATGGCACTGGGATTTGATTGTACTGCATGTACTGGCTTTTTGGGATCCTAGTCTTTTTGGATGCACACCTTCCTAGGCCTGGATGGAGTGGAGAGGGCCTTGGAATTCCCACAGGGCAGGGTACCTTTGCCCTCTCTTAGGACTGGATGGTGAGTGGGGGAGTGGGAGGGAAATGGGACAAGGGGAGGAGGTAGAAATTTTTAGTGGTATTATTTATAAGGCAAAGAAATAAAATAAAATAAAATGTTTGAATAAAAAAAAGAAAGATAAGTTAAAAAAAGATCTGCACCTAACTTTAAACATTTAATCATTGTAAAAACTTATTTCAATTCCTCCTTAAGTTAGGTTTATTAAGAGATTAACAACCTCTAAACATTCAAGTTTATGGTTTTATATAAGCTAGTTTTTATTCAGCTGTTAAAATTATTTATTCGGATGTTTAGTTTAATTTTTCTGAAACTTCACATGATTTACTTCATCATATTTACTTATCCATTTGGATAATTTGTTATTTTTCCATTTTAACTCATTATTTTATGTTTTTTAAAGTTCCAAATATTTAAGAGACTGACTATATGCCTAATGGCCCAAAATCTGCATGATTTTGAGTATCATTGTGTGTTTTGATGTTGTTTTTCTGTTGGTGTACAAGAGTTCTACAATAGCACAGAATGGTGTATAACAAATGTTTATTTATTTGGGGATAAACTCACAGTAATGGTAGCAATCAGCAGTCCTCTGTGTGCATTGGGAACTGGAACCGAATCCATCAACCAAGAGGGCCACACATGCTTTTCATCTGCATTTATAGTACATGAAACCACAGCCAAAGTGGACTGGTATCTTAAAGGCTATGGCTGAAGGAGTTCCCATAGCACCTCCCCCTTTTGTCTAAATAAGAAATTTCTAAGTTTAATACAAAACTATATACAATAAAAACAAATATCGAGTACTGTCCAAAGAAAAGAAGCGGCAAAAATATACATAAAAATTAGAATTACAGCCAGCATGAACAATATCAAACAAGAAACATACGGTAAATGTTTCAATAGTTATCCTATCCTAAGGAGTCTAAGTCTCATATTAAAAATGGCTTAGCTAAATCATGAGAGGAAAGTAACTATGACTTTTTAGTCTTTAATCCCATCAGAGACCTGAGAAGGGAAATATTGCTTGAGAAAACAAGAATTGCAATGAAGTAACTTCCAAAAGGTGCATGAAATGACAGACAACTGGCTACCTGGCTAGTCACCCAAAGGCTCATTTGCAATGTTGGGGCAACCAACTTTGGCTAAGGTCTAGAGTATCTGACAGACCATTTCCAGAAGCAGGAAAATTTGAAATAAACATCTTACCATGTCTTGGCAAGGTTTGGCAGTCTCTTTTGGTTGTATCCTTCTTGTTCAGTCTGGACACCATGAATTTTGTCAGTAGTTGAGGCAGGGGCAGTTCTTTGTCCAAAGGTCAATTTTGCCAAGAAGAAAACAAGCTCCAAGTGGAGTGTCTTCTGTGCCTAACATTCCTTTGGGAATAGATGGGTGCTGCCAGGAGCAGTTCTGTCTCACGCCAACAGAATTATAAGTTATTTTTTTTTACTACTGTTACACTGTTATAATAGTCTTTAATATTAATTGATAATTTATATTTTATATATACATTATGACAAGAGATAGTTTTTTTATTTTGAAACAAAGTTGCTTGCAGAAATAGTTGCTTAATCTTTTTTTTCTCCACATTTAATTTTTTATTATTGCACTATAAATAGTACCATTCCAAATTTTCACCTCCTCCGCTCCTCCCATTTCCCTCCCGCTTCCCCACTCCCCCTCCCCTTTTCCCCTCCAGTCCTAAGAGAGGGCAGGTTACCCTGCCCTGTGGGAAGCCCAAGGCCCTCTCGCCTCCATCCAGGCCTAGGAAGGTGTGAATCCAAACTGACTAGGATCCCAAAAAGCCAGTACATGCAGTAGAATCAACTCCCAGTGCCATTATCATTGGCTTCTCAGTCAGTCCCCATTGTCAGTCATAGTCAGAGAGTCTGTTTCGATCACATGCTCGTTCAGTCCCAGTCCAGCTGGCCTTGGTGAGCTCCCACTAGATCAGGCACACCATCTCAGTGGGTGGACGAATCCCTTGCGGTTCTGACTTCTGTGTTCATCTTCTCCCTCCTGCTCTTCAACTGGGCCTTGGGAGCTCAGTCCAGTGTTCCAACGTGGGTCTCTGTCTCTATCTCCATCCGTCGCTGGATGAAGATTCTTCTGCTCTTCAACTGGACCTTGGGAGCTCAATCCGTTGCTCTGGTGTGAATGGGGGTCTCTGTCTCTATCTCCATCCATCGGACGAAATTTCTATGGATGTGATCAAGATATTCATCAGCGTGACTATGGGACAATGATAGTTCTGGCACCCCCTCCTCTGCTGCCCAAGGACCTAGCTGGGGACATCCCTGTGGACACCTGGGATCTCCTCTAGAGCCAAGTATCTTGC
>PVIU01020646.1:0-33492 GCA_004026605.1 Ondatra zibethicus
AAAAAAATAACATTTTAAAAGAAGCTGTGGTCTATTTTCTTGGACAGGTGAGATTAGCTGAAGCCAGTCTTGTGGGGTTGCTTTATTGCTTGAGACCTATGATTTGATCATTTTCCTAATGAAGGGTAAATGTATTTTATAATTAAATATTATTTGCTTAATTTTTTTAGATTATTTATACATTTGGGTTCCCATGTATATTCTTTGATTACCTTAGGGTACTTGGTGCCAGGTGGTCTTTTTGAGGAGATCACAGGATAGGCAGTTTGAACTCTGGGCAAGCTATCCCAGAGTTTGGTACCTACTGATGAAGCTAAATTTTGTTCCTGTACCTTTTGTCCCTCTATCCCTACTTTTTCCAAGACCTTTATCATGAAGGGATGTTTTATTTTGTTGAAAACTTTTTTTTGGCATCTAATGATATGATCATATGTTTTTTAATTTTCAGTTTGTTTATATAGTGGATTATGTTGACAGATTTTCATATGTTGAACCATCCTTGCATCTCTGGGATGAAGCTGACTTGATCATGGTGGATGATGGTACTGATGTGTTCTTGGATTCAATTTGTCAGTGTTTTATTTAGTACTTTTGCATCAACGTTCATTAGTCATATTGGTCTGCAATTCTCTTTCTTAGTATTGTCTTTCTGTGGTTTGAGTATCAGGGTAATTGTAACCTCATAAAAAGAGTTTGGCAGTGTTCCTTCTGTTTCTATTCTGTGGAATAATTTGAAGAGTATTGGTATTAGTTCTTCTTTGAAAATCTTATAGAATTTTGAGCTGAAACCATCTGGTCCTGGGCTTTTTTTGGTTGGGAGACTTTTGATGACTGCTTCTATTTCTTCAGCAGTTATAGGTCTGTTTAATTTGTTTATCTGGTCTAGATTTAATTTTGGTACGTGATATTTATCCGGAAAGTTGTCCATTTCCTTTACGTTTTCCAATTTTGTGGAGTACAGGTTTTTGTAATATGACCTGATGATTCTCTTATTTCCTCCATGTCTGTTGTTATGTCCCCCTTTTCATTCTGATTTTGTATTTGGATATTCTCTCTCTGCCTGTTGGTTAGTTTGGATAAAGATTTTCTATTTTGTTGATTTTCTAGAAGAACCAACTCTTTGTTTCATTGATTCTTTGTATTGTTTTCTTTGTTTATTTTTGATTTCAGGTCTCAATTTGGTTATTTCCTGCTGCCTAGTTCTCTTAGGTGAGTTTGCTTATTTTTGTTCTAAAGTTTTCAAATGTTCTGTTAATACACTACTGTGGGGTTTTTCCAGCTTCTTTATGTAGGCATTTAGTGCTAAGAAATTTCCTCTTAACAGCACTTTCATTGTGTCTCATCAATTTGACTATGTTGTGCAGTCATTTTCATTGAATTTTAGGAAGTCTTTAATTTTTCCGTTTATTTCTTCCTTGACCCATTGATGATTCAGTTGAGCACTGTTTAATTTCTATGTGTTTGTGGGCTTTCTGGAATTAGTATTGCTGCTGACTCCTAGTTTTAAACTATGGTGATCTGATAAGATACATGGGGTTATTCCATTTTATTTTGTATTTGTTGAGGTTTGTTTTGTTACCAAGTATGTGGTCAATTTTTGAGAAGGTTCCATGAGGTGCTGAGAAGAAGGTATTTTCTTTTCTGTTAGGATGGAATATTCTATAGATGTCTGTTAAGTCCATTTGAGTCATAACATCTGTTAGTTCCTTTATTTCTCTGTTCATTCATGACTCACCTGTCCAGTGGTGAGAGCAGAGTGTTGAGACTATTAGTGTGTGGGGTTTAATGTATGATTTAAGCCTTATAAGTGTTTCTTTTACATATGAGGGTGCCCTTGTATTTGGGGCATAGATGTTCAGTATTGAGATTTCCTCTCGATGGGTTTTTCCTGTGACTAATATGAAATGTCCTTCTTTGTTTCTTTTGATTCATTTTAGTTTGAAGTCTATATTGTTAGATATTAGGATAGTTACACCAGCTTGTTTTTTAGGTCCATTTGATCAGAATTTTTTTCCAACCCTTTACTCTGAGATGATGTCTGTGTTTGAGGTTGAGGTGTGTTTCTTTTCTTTTTTTTTTTTTACTTGTTTACCTTTTGTTTATTCATTGATTTCCATCGGGTTTTGACAAAGTCATAGACCTCCATAACACAAACCTCCTTGGTTCATGGAAAAACTTTTCCCTGAGTCTTGGAGAGAACAACATAGAGATGTTCTGGTTAGTGATAAGCATGCAAAGGCCAATTACCCTTACTTGAGTAAATATCCCCCACCATAGCTCATCTACCTGTTCACAGATGTCTTCACTTGTTTAGGGAATGCTCCTGAATGGCCTTACATCTGGATTAAGTAGACATTATTTTAGGAGAAGACAGCATTACAAACATGACTATACATCTGGCTGGACACAAACAGTCCAATACTGCCCCAAAGCCAAGGAGGTGTGTTTCTTATATGCAGAAAAAAGGATGGATTCTGTTTTTTTGTACCCATTCTGTCAGCCTGTGCTTTTTATAGGTGGATTGAGTCTGTTTATATTAAGGGATATTCATGACCAGTGATTGCTATCTCCTGTTAATTTACTTTTCATTGTTGGTGTTGTTAATTTGTGTATTTTTCCCTTCTTTGGGATTTGCTGCTATGAGTCCATCAATTGTCTGTGTTTTTGTTGATGTAGCCAACATCCTTGGGTTGGAGTTTTCCTTCTAGTATTTTGTGTAGGGCTGGGTTTGACACTAGGTATTGTTTAAATCTGGCTTTGTCATGGAATATCTTGTTTTGTCCTTCTATGGTGATTGAAAGTTTTGCGGGGTATAGTAGTCTGCGCTGGCATCTGTGGTTTCTTAATGTTTGCATAACGCTTGACTATGACTTTCTGGCTTTCATTGTCTCCAATGAAAAATCAGGTGTAATTCTGATAGGTCTGCTTTTATATGTTACCTGGCCTTTTTCCTTTGCAGTTCTTAATATTCTTTCTTTACTCGGCATGTTTATTGTTTTGATTATTATGTGGCGATGGTACTTTTTTTTTGAGCCAGTCTATTTGGTGTTTTGTAAGCTTCTTGTATCTTCATAGGCATATCTTTCTTTAGGTTGTAAAAGTTTTCTTCTATGATTTTGTTAAATGTATTTTTTGTGCTTTTGAGTTGAACTTCTCCTTCTTCTACACCTATTATTCTTAGATTTGGCCTTTTCATGGTGGCCCATATATTTCCTGGATATTTTGGGTTAAGCTTTCATTGGATTTAATGTTTTCTTTTACTGAAGAGTCTATTTCCTCTATTGTATCTTCAGTACTTGAGATTCTCTCTTCCTTCTCTTGTATTCTTTTGTTTGTGCTTGTGTTTGTTGTTTTTGATCGTTTTCTCATGATTTCAGTTTCTATAATTCCCTTGGCTTGTGTTTTCTTTATTGTCTCGATTTCAGTTTCCAAGTCTTGGATAGTTTCTTTCATATGTTTCATTGCTTTTTCTTGTTGTTGTTTTTTTTTTTAAGGGATTTGCTAATGTCTTCCAACTTTTTTTTGTCTTTTCCTCCATTTCTTTGAGGGATTTTCTCATTTACTCTTCAAGAGTTTCAAATGTTCTCCTGAAGTTATTTTTTAGGTCATTTTCTTCTGCTTCATCTATATTTGGTTGTTCAAGTATTGCTGTTGTAGGGTCTTTAGGTTTTACTGGTATGGTGTTGCATGTGTCCTACTCATATTTTCTTCTAAAGATGTGGTTGGGGCTGTCTGTGATTCTGCTGATTAAACTTTTAGGTGCCAGTGAATCCAAGGCTCTGATGGTTGTTCCTTGTGGTACAGTTAGTGCCTCAGTTCTTGTTAGACCCTTTTGGTCACTCCATGTTCCTGGAGGTTTCTCAGTTTTCCCAGGCTTTGCTCCACTCTCTTGAAGTTTGCTGTCTCAGGCCTGCTCTAGCCAAGGTTGTCGGCTCAGACCTGTTTCTGTAAATGTTCCAGGTCAGGATCCATTCCTGCAGAGGTCCCTTGCTTGGGGTTGGTCCTGTAAGGGACTCTGGCTTTGATCTACTCCCTTGGAGTTCCCAGGCTTAGGTGTACCAACACCCTTAGAGGACCTGGCTCAAGCTTACTCCCTCAGAGTTCCCAGACTCATGCTTGTACACACAGAGGTTTCTAATTCCTGCCTATTCCTTTTGGTGTCCCAGACCAATGCCTGGATCTACAGAGGTCCTGCCTCATGCCTTCTCCCTCTGAGGTTCTAAACTCATACTTGGACCCACAGAGATCTCTGGTTCCTGCCTACTCCCTCGGATGTCCCAGATTCATGCCCAGACCTGCAGAGTTCCTGGCTCAGGCCTATTTCCTCAGAGATCCTAGACATACAACCAGACCCACAGGGGTCTTGGCTTAGGTCTACTCCTTTGAAGGTCCCAGATTCACATCTGGACCCTCAACAGTCTCTGTCTCTGCCCACTTGCTCAGCGGTTGCTCCCCTGTACCTTTCCTGTGGAGTTAGTTGTCTCAGGTCTTCTCTGGCCCAGGTTGCTTGCTCAGTCCTGGTCCATTAATGTCCCTGGACTGGATCCACTCTGCTCCTGTGTAGCTTGCTTCTCAGGTCCACTCCTGGTTGTATCCTTTTTTAGAGTGCTGATTTTTCCTTTTAGATGGTCATTATTAGTTTGTAAAGACTGTACCTTTTTGAAAGTGTTTCATTCTTTGCTCTACTATTAAACCATGTTTTTAAGAAAAAATATGAAGGACAAAGCTAATGCCCAGAATCAAATAGAGGGATGTAGAAGGAAAATCACATAAGCCTTGTATAATACCATGAATGGTATAAATAAAAAAAGCCATTGAACTGTTGGATTGTTAAATTATCTATAATCTTGACCTTTAAAATTATAAATTTGACCTTATAAAGCTCACCTGTACTGGTTGGAGAAGGTGCAATAACCGTTACTGGCCAGTAGGTGTTGTAGTTGTAGCCACATGGCCTGGTTTGAACAGTTTGAATTGGTTTCTAGTGCATTAGATATTGAAAAATATGTTCAAATTAAAAGCAATTATTTAGTATAATGTGCGCTCCATGAAGATCCCTGACTAGTCAGCAGCAGCACAGGGACAGCAAGGCAGTAATGCCAACAGAGACACCTGGGGAAGCCTGCACCCCGCCTGAGCTTCTGTGGTGCACCAGGGAAGCTTGATCCAGAAGCCACCTTGCAGCAGCCAGCTGTGCAGTCCACTCCTGGCACAGGTGTCTGGGTACCCCAAGAAGTTCCAGGATGCTACAGAGGCCAGAGACTGTTGCAGAGCAGCTACTCAGGGCCACAGCACAGGGATGCTACCCAAATATATCATGCAGAGCCTGGCGATGGCTGGCTGGAACCACAGGGGACCCAAGCCCCACTATTTGGCACCATCAAGTGGGTTATTTTTCTTTAATCCTTTAATTTATGACTGTCTGTACTCTTTTATATTACTTTTATTGTCTCTTTAAAAACTTCATTTTATTTTTTTTATAACTGTCTATACTCTTTTTCTTCTCTCCCAACCTTATGTACATTTTTAAAACATAGTATGACCTGTTCAGATGTTTATTACTGTCTGAATCTGTGTTTATTGCATATCTGTAAGCATTTTCTCACCAGAAGCACTTTTTAAATGCCAAGTGGTGTGGCTGCTGTGGCCCTGGGTGCTGTCTCTGCCCCTCTCAGCCTTGCAATATGGCAGTGGTCCATTTACTGCCAGCTCTGTGAGCCATGTTCACTGCGCCAGGTCCAGTCTTCAGGTCTGTGTCACCATAAAGCATCTTGTAGCACTGCTCACAAACCCGATTTAAATGCTCTGAAATGGGACCTCCCCAAAGAGCAAGAGCCGTTCATGCTGCCCACCCATATGAAGAACCAGCATGAACCGGGAAGAAGCCACGCCGCTGCTTGCAGTCAGCAAACAGAGCCTATCTGAAAATATGCAGCTACCAAGATGCTCAAATTAACTTCCACTTTTGTGGGCTAGAAGCCCCCCTTTTATTATTAAAGCTTTTTTAGGTTTTATGTGGATCCATGCCCCAGACAATGGGTACCATTTTGTAGGTGGATATTGTGTGTTCATTTCCCAGTCATTCAGACACGAATAATAACCTAGAAACTATATTAATTACAAGACTGTTTGGCCTATTATCTCAGGCTTCTCATTAACCATCTCTTACATCTTAAATTAACCCATTTCTAAAAATCTGTCAAATGACTTAACTATTCTTTAGGGCTCTTAAAGCTCACAACAATGAAGTGTAATAGGTGTTTGATGTGTTCTTTTTTTTAAACAGATAACACTAAAGCTAATAGCTGTTTAATTTCTCCAGAGTTCTCCAAGATACTCAGAGGGGGTGCACATAGAAGTATGGCTAAGACATCTGACTATAGAGTTCATGCTCTGATTATAGTGTACATTATGATGTTTCAGGCTTTTGCATATTGTTCTAAGTTTCTTTTTGTGTCTTAAAATGCCCATTGTACTCAACCCCTCCTATCTTGGCTCCAACTCTTTCTTGTGCCTTGTGAACTGGTATTGTTTGTATTAATTTTACATTAGGGTGCAGGGTTTTAATGTCACACATCCATCTCTCCATTGGTGCAGGTCTTCTTCCTCATCAAATATTTATTTATATTTAGTAACCTTTTTTTTACTGGATCTTTTTGTATATATTTGTTTAAACATAATTCCCTTTAAAGAGACTAGAAATACATGTTGTCCTGCCTCTTGCTGTCATGTCTCTACTATCACATGTACCCATCTATCCCTATGCCCATCAAGGTAACCTGTTTCAGCCCAATTGCTTATGTCAGCAATGAGCCTGTGTCCCGACCACCCATCAGTAACTACTATTAGTTCTTACTGGTCAGTTGCCATAGTTTTCCACATTTTTTACTCCTCTTTTCAGTATTGCTATTTATAACAAACAGTCTTTGCAACATATGTGACTAATGCTCACTTCTATGCTGCTTGCAGAAGAAACAGCCTATATATTAGGGCATTATACTTAAACCATGAAACAGGACTTCCCCTTCATGAGGCCAGTTGGATACGCTAATTCATTTCCTCTATTTTCCAAAATTCCCGTAAAAGAGACTACAAATTCATTATATTGTGTTAATCAGAAAAAGCAAAAATGTGAAGAAATATATGACAACATACCAAAACTGTGTAAGAACAGTAAAAGTATAACTATACATAAGTAAGATGTTGCTAAAAATAAATTATACAAATGTGTGTGTCCAGAGAAGAACCTCCATTGAAATGAAAACACCAAATCAACTCTATGCTGCTTGTGAGACAGCCACACTGCACACATCCAATTGCATTTGAAAATACGGGGAAATTTAAAGACATGGCATGGAATTTTGAATCATAGTATACAGGATTTATATTGGTAGTGGTCAAAACTTGGTGAGTCACAATCAAAATGCAAATACACAAAAATATTGTATGAAATTGCCTTCAGGATATGTACATGAGGTCTACATGAAACATGAATGAATTTTGTATTGAGACATGTGTCTCATCTAGTTATTCTCATTGGATATGGGCAGATATTATTCAATTGGAAAAATCGCTGATGTGAAACACTTTACACCCCAAGTAGTAATAGAATGCTGTAATACTCTATTACAAGTAATAGCCAGCATGTATACAATTTATTTTTCCATATAAAACCACTAATAAGGTTACAGACTGTGGTAGTCTGAATGAGAATGCCTTCCATAGGTCTATATGTTTCAATATTTGATCATCAGTAGGTGGAATTATTTGGGAAATATAGGTAGGGAAAGTTTGTCATTGGGGGAAGACTTTGAGGTTTTGAAAGAATCACATCATTCACAGTGCCACTTTCTGTCTCCTGCTTGGGGATAAAGATGTGAGCTCTCAGTGGTTCCTGTTGCCATGCCCTTGCTCTACCATCATGGACTCTAACCCTCTGAACCCACTTTGTTTCATCAATAGAACAGTTACTAACAGACAAATATTCCAAAGATAGATTTTGAATAAATATATGATAAAGTTACTTTTGCTAGATGAGGAAGTGGAAACCATTTTTATTTAATTTTCTTGGATTTCTCTAGTAAGGTAAAGTGTTGTATGGTAAATCTGATTGAGGTGGTAGTGGGTAAGAACATGAGCTCAAAATTTATTTCTCCCACTGACTTTATGATCTTGGGCAAGCTACTTATCATTATGGCGATGCATCTAAATCTACATTGTAATATTAGATTTCACATGCTGTAATTATGAGTATTCAATTAGATAATATTACCATGAATGCCTTATATGTATACCATTTATATTGTTACTGTTTTATGAATGCATTAATTCTCACACTGCATGAACAAAAGTGTTCAAGTTTCATTACTGTTGCTGTGGTAAAATACCGCTACAAAAAGCAAGTTAGAGGAGGAAGGCACTTTCCAAGTTACAGTGAATCAGAAAGCCAAGGCAGGAAAGCAACTGGACACATCATATCCACAAGCAAGATCAGAAATAAACACATGCATGCTTCCTGTTTGGCTTGCTTTCTCCATTCTTATGCAGTCCAGGACCCCAAACTACGGAATGGTACTACCGTAGTCGGCTGTGCCTTTCCACTTCAATTAGTCCAATTAACAAGAAAATTCCCCATAAGTAAGCCCACAGGTCAATTCAGTCTAGGAAACCTCTCATTGAGATTTGCATTTCAGGTGATTCTAGGTTATTGCAGTTACAACTACCATAATAAATTAATCTGTTGTGAAATTACTCATAAACACTGAACAAAATGAAAATATGGAAAAGCTCAGCAAAGAAATATGATATGTAGAGAAGATACAAGTGAAAATTTTAGAACTATAAAATAAATGGAATAAGGTGCTTGTTTGACCTCAGTAGCAGAGCGGAGAGAATAAAGAAATCTGTCAGGGAAGTGAAAAACGTAACAACAGAGGTAACAACCAGCACAGAAGCAATCTAAAAGGCAGACAGAAATTGAGGCCTGATGGGGTTGTTGGAGAAGTCTTTGGTTTTGGGTTGTTCAGATGAAGTGGACACAAAGAATTCAGGGCTCCAGCAGGATATGGACAATACATGGCAATGCTGTTGTTCCAACAACATCAGAAAACTTATTAAACTAGGTTGGCTGGCCAAGATGACCCTGTTTCTTCTCCCTAAATACAGGGATTACTAGTATACACCTTTATGTCTGGTCTACTTTACAACCATTCTGGGGATAGAACTCAGGTTGCTATGCTTGTGTAGCAAGCAGTTTACTGAATAACCCATTTCTCCAGCCTCAGAATACATTTTAACTGTCTACAAAATATAACAAGATAGATTATATATCCTTGCACTTAAAACAATCATCAATATATTCAAGAGACTGAAATAATATAAAATACATTCTAAACACAATGTAATAAAACCAGATATTAATAACAGAAAGATATCAGAAAAATGTCTAAACTTTGGAGCCAAATAACTTTTTTTTTTTTTAGGAAAACATAAATAATATTTTTTTTAAGTTCTCCACGAAGGATTTTTACGGCCACAGTCTCAAGTTGTTTTTTTTCGTTTTGTTTTGTTTTTGTTTTTTTTTTTTACATCAATCCCATAGATTAAATGAGAAACAAGCAAACAAACAAAAAAGGAAACTATTATTGAGAATGTACAGTTCCTAGAATCATTTGAGCACTCACTCAGGTTGCCTTACCTGAGGCAATGTTCAAGTTAAGTGTCAGTGGCTAGTGGTTAGGAACGTTCCACGTCTAACTATAGGCCAGGGATAAAATGGTGGGGCATTCCTGGAAAAACAGCTATCAGTGACAGCATATCTATCTTTGTTCTTTCAGAATGTACTGGCTTTTTGGGATCCTAGTCAGTTTGGATTCACACCTTCCTAGGCCTGATGGAGGCGAGAGGGCCTTGGGCTTCCCACAGGGCAGGGTAACCTGCCCTCTCTTAGGACTGGAGGGGAAAAGGGGAGGGGGAGTGGGGAAGTGGGAGGGAAATGGGAGGAGTGGAGGAGGTGGAAATTTTGAATGGTACTATGTATAATGCCATAATAAAAAATTAAATGTGGGAAAAAACAATAAAAAAAAGATAAATTAAAAAAAATTTTCAAAAAATTAACAAAAATAGCATTTTAAAAATAAATAATAGAGTAAAATTAATTACAACAACAAAGCTGTGAATTTACAGTTCCAAATAACTTTTAAGTGATCAGCTGATCAAGCAGTCTCAAAGGAGAATAAAAATACATTGAAGAATTTTTGGATTAATATGACAAGATAGATGCTGCCTCCAAATAACCCAGTTGAGAAGAGTCAATGAAAGATTCTACTCCAAATAGAGGCAGTTGGAGAACTTTGGAAACTGAAAAAAAGGTAGTGTTGGAACAGCAGGAATGTGTTGAAAAAGAGATGGGTCATTTGCCTCTGTTGCTTTGGCTAGCATTTGAGAACCTATTCCTCAGGCTGGGTTGCCTTCCCCAGCCTTAATACTTGAGAGAGGGGAACTTAGTCCTGCTTCAACTTGATATGTCATGCTTTGTTGACACCTATGGGTACTCTGCCCCTTTCTGAGCAGAGACAGAGGAGGAGTGGATTGGTGGGGAGAGGAGGGAGGGGCGGGGATGGAATGGGAAGAGAGGAGGAAGGAGAAGCTGCAATCAGAAAGTAAAATAAAGGAATAAATTTAATAAAAATTATTAAAATGATAATGAATATATGATTAACATTGCTACAAACACCACTTAACAAAGAATTCAGCATCCTTTTAATTGTACTGTTTTTTTTTCTTGGTGTTGAGGTTTTGTCATTCTCTGTATATACTGTCAGGTGTGTAGGATGTGTATTACTATACCCCATAGATTAGTGCACTAGATAAAAATTAGTACAGAGATCCACAATTGGTCAACATGAAGAGAATAAGAGACCACAGAGGGACTAACTCTAAAGTTGACAGCTATGTCACACCCCTTCCACAAAGACACAAAGATCTTTAAAGAAGAGAGCATGGAAAGACTTTTAAGGTCCAGAAGTGGTAAGTGACTTCAAGGAAGCAGGTTTTTTTTATTAAAAATAAACAGGGGAGTTGCACATATGAACTCCAAGTGATTGTGACAGCATACTCAACAGACGTGCAAGCTCAAGACTGGCAAAATTCCATCACAGATGGAAGGAGGTGAGCAAGATATCTTATCTTTAGTCGGGGACCGATTGGTATTCGGAGCTGCTGGAAAAGGGGGTGTCTGTTTCCTATAATGACATGACCCTTTGTGTGCTGATTATATTAGAGGTGTGGGGATGGATCTGGGAGGCATTAAGATAAGGATGGTGAATATACTCAAAATACATTATGACATCTTTAAAGGTTTAATAAAAAGTTTAAAATTCAATTTGTCTAATAAAAAATTAAGTGGAAGCCTCACCAACAAAATGAGCCATGTGAAGGAAAGCATATCAGGCCCGAAGACAAAGGAAAAGAACTGGAACACATACTCATGGAAAATGAGAAATTCAAAAGAACATATGAAAAGAAAATATAGGATATTTGTGACATATAAAAACCCACAAGAATTCCAGGGAAAATAAAAAATGGGAGATGCTACAGGGAGGATGTATATTGTTAAAGCATATTTTATATATATGAATGAAAATATCTTTATGAAATCCATCACAATGTTTAATGAATATATGTTAAAAAGGAAAATTGACATCCATCTGAAATATAAATTTTGCAAACATTATTTAAACAGTGCATCTATCACAAATAAAATTCTAATCACCAAATTTATCACCAAATAAATTCTTTTATTATTGCTTTTATTGAGCTATACATTATTGTTTGCTCCTCTCACTCACTCCCCTCTGCTTTTATAGCCTCTCCTGTGACCCCTCTGCTCCCAGTTTACTCACTAGAGCTTGTCTTTTACTCCTTCCTATGTGGTTCCATGCATGTCTTGGGTCTGCTCTCTGCTCCCAGAGGTCACCAAATAAATTCTAATTCAACCAGTTGTTTGTATTGATAGTTTTTAAACTGAGGGTATAGTATTTAAACATAGTACCAATAATGTGTTTTTACTCAAAGCTGTAATTTTATTGTAGGTACTTTTTTTCTGATAGTCTTTTATATTTTTACGTTTCCTTGCTGATTTCTCTTTGATTTTTGCCAATTTACTTCTTCTGTCTTTTAAAAAAATTCACACACACACACACACACACACACACACACACACACACACACACACACGCATAATGAATTTTTGGCCATTTTCACCCCTACTGCCCTCTCTCATTCTCTCCCCTCTCCAACTGAAGGTCTTCTTCTTCTTCCCAACAAATCTCCCTCCAACTTTGCTGTCCTTTTTGTGACCGACTGTGTTTAAATAGGCTACTTGCAAGAGCATGGGTAGGGGTTTAAGTACTCAAGCACAAACAACTTATCAGTGGTTACACCACTAAATGATACCCTCTTCTAACAACCATTGATTGCCCATGGTCCACAGTGATGAGTAGGGCCTTATGAATTTCTTCCTTCCCCATCCATAGTGCAGTGTTGATTGTCCCAACTTTGTGCAGGTCTTATTCAGATAGCCACACTGCAACTGATTTCATGAGTGCAACAGTCCTGTAATGTCCAGAAGGTACTGTATACTATATCATGTTCCCTATCCTTTGGATCTTTTTGTTTTTATCCAGCTCAACATGCCTGGAGCATTGGAGGGGTTGGTATAGATATTTTACTTAGAGCTGAGCGCTCAACACTTTTGTGACTCTTTATGAATCCCTGCTTTAATTATGGTAAACCATCTTTGAGCAATGTTAAGAGCAGTACTGACCTATGGATATAAACACAAGTATTTAGAAGGTAGTTTGACATTTTCATTTAACAAAATAACAGTAGTAGGTTTGTTCCTATGGCCTGTGATCTTCCCGTTATAGGCTCTTGACTGGGTTTTCAGTTCTAGATATGAATTTCCTCATCTGGAGCAGGCCTTGAACTTGTTACCTACATAATAGTCATGCTACTCTTACAAAGTGAACATGTTTTCTTGGATAGGTCTTGTTGTAGCTCACGGGGTCACATCTGCATAAGACTGTTGCAGACTCTTCTCCTCCAGAAGCTTTCCCCATGTTTCAACACTGTGAAAAGCTAGCCACCAGGGAGGAAATTTCAAGCTCAGTTCTAGCTTGATTTCTCTACAATATGCAACCAAAATATTGGGTGGCTTCAGCAACGTGGCTTTGCCTGGTGGTTCTGGTGAGCAAAGAAGAGCAGTGATGATTGCCTGTATTGTTCCAGGGCTTCTCTGGCATCTTCCTGGTCAATGGTACATGGGGAAGTATCTTACACTTGACACTGGTATTTTTATTAATACTGATCACTTTATTTTAACTCAGTGCATTTTCAGTAATAAGACCTGTGAGGGTTTCTTTTTTCTTGTGTGTTTGTGGGTGTGTGCATGTCTGTGTGTGTGTGCACGTGTGTGCATACATCTGTCATGGAACCTGTGAGACTTATTATTAGCACATCACTGATGTAGTGATAATTGCTCAATCATACTTTCTTCTGATCACTTACATTTTGAAAAATAATTGGAAAAATTTCATCCCAATACTTAGAAGTATACCACTTAGAATCTCAAATACGTTTCCCTTGTATTTCCTTTTCCCACTAATATTTAATCTCTCCAAAATCAACACAGATTTAGTAAATGTTCCTCTAACAGTAACACTGTACAGGTGCTGTGATTCTAAGAAACTTTATCTGTCTGCTAATTATTAACTTTCTACAACTGTATCAGGAAAGTATTTGAAGCATTCATAACTGCAGATGAGACCACAGAGCCACAGAATTTGAACTATTTTGCTAAGGTCATATATTTTAGCACTATCATTGTGATTGTGGACCTCATATTATTGACCTTTATATTAGATGAGTTAATTAAGTTGTATTAAGCCTTTTCATAATTTCATTAAATCCTCAGCACTTGAAATATATTATAATAATTTCACAGAAAATAGATGTGTTTAGCAAAATCCCCAGATTAATGAAGTATAAACTATAAATAGGGACCAAAATATGGAAATCTCAGTCTCAATCCAGAGCATCTTTGTGGCTGAATTGATGAGTTACCCAAACATGGTCAGGAGACAATCCAGTAATGCTGACTCTTTGTCATGTTTTAGACCCCCCATTAATTTTCTTATTTTTAGTTTAAAAGTATAATTACTGTCATTTCACTATATGAAACAATGTAATACATATATGATATTTTACCTACATCTATCCCACATTGTTTTCTTTTCCCCGAGTTCTCTCCTCTCCTCTTTCCAAATAGTCGCCTTTACATTTTCACAAATTATATGTATTGTGTGTGTGTATGCTTAAATCTAGACTCTACACATAAAAGAAAATATACCATTTTTGCCTTTCTGAATTTAATTTAATTTTTTAACAGTATAATTTCTAGTTCATCCATTTTCATTCAAATAAAGTATTTCTTTATTCTTTATGGATGAATAAAACTCCATTGCACATATATACCACATTTTCTTTATATATTTATATGTGATAGGAATATATACTGACTATGTATTTTGACTTATGAATAATGTTTCAATAAACATGGATGTGAAAGAGTCTCTGTCATGTTAGTTTTGAATAATTTGACTATATATCTGAGTATAGCTGAGCCATATGTTTTTGTGACATCTATTCCCTCAATAACCCTGTGAGGTAGGTCTGTCAATATTATTACATATATTAAGGATTTATAGTTCAAAGAAGAAATGTTAATTTCTTAAGCTATCCAGATTGGCCTGGTCCAATGCTTATAGCATCCTTTTGAGCATCTATTTGAGCAGAAATATATCAAGCAAGAAAGAAATGAAGGCTGCATATTAGTGAGAGGCCCAAGAGACAAGACTGGAAGAATTAGAAGACCATCTCTTTCATATAACTTTCATGATAACCTATTTTCCAAGCTTGTGAAACATTTTTTTCGTGTCATTTATCTTAATCTTTTTGTTTTTCATCTTATAACACTTCTGGTCTCTTGGGCTCCTGCTCAGTACCATCCCAATGCATCAGAAGGAGGAGGGAGGAATCTGGAATAGAGTAGGGAGGTAGCATATGGAGGAATCTTTCCTGGTTTTCGGAGTTCCCTGATCACAGAAAGGAGAGAAAGTGGAGTTCCCACAACAGCTTTGTTACCTCAACTCTTCATTTGCTTCCTAAGTTCTCTTCTAGCTAGCATGGACATCTTAGAAGGACTCTGACAAGTTAAGGACATAGGAAAAAATAAGTAGATTCTATTGTGTGCTAATTCCTCTAGAAGTGGTCAGTTCTTCTATAGTTCTTTGATTTCTACAAAGAATAACCATGTGAGTATTCTTCTTTATACCTAATAAAACTACAAAGTCCAGTTTATATTATCTACCTTTGCTACCTCTGTTGATGGTAATTTCTTATCTTTTGCATTAAAAGTTTGTTATCATTTATTCATATTATGCTTACCTCTCTACAGTCTTATGATATGTTTATTTTCCATATTCTAGAAATCATCACATAATCTTCTATCGTTGACACTGTTCCTACAAAGTAAGTTCACTCTATCTACAGATCACAACTTTAATTTTAGAGAAGGTCTACTCTTCTTGCACTAAATCTAACTTTGTGATTTTCAGTTATATTTTTTTATTCTTGAGGATTTCATACAGGTATACAACAAAATATAATCTGATCGACCTCCATTTCCTCCTTCATTTCCCCGGTGTGCCCTCCTCCAGAACTTCACATCAGTTTTTCTTTTTGATATCCGCTAAATCCAATTGGTGATATGCATGCATGAATGTGAGGCAACCCACTGGTGCATGGGAGACCCACTAGTGGGAATGTTTGCTTTGAGCCTCTAAGACCTACAAGCAGAGTAGATTTCCAAAGGTGTCAATTTTCTTGAAGATCTATTTATATTCTCTGTAGATGGCATTTCTATACAAATTCTTTATATATTCCTCTTGTGCTTTATTCCATCCCTTCAACAATCAATTTGTCTGTTCTGTTCATGTTATATCTTCCTTTATTTTCTGTCCAGAAGTTATATTATCTGTGCTAATCATTAACTAAAGAAATACTGTCAGAAGCTGAACCAGACACATCAAGGCCTAATTCTTGCATGCAGAATATGACAGCTTTGGTAGAATGATAATTAAGGGAATGAATTGTGAATGATAAAGATTCCTTGGGAGAGCTTATGTGTTTCTGACAGAGAAAAGTATATGTGCCAAGTCACAAAGTGGAAGAATGCCATGACAGGCTTAGGAAGAGAAGGCAGCAGTGGATGACTAGACTGTGGTAGTAAAGTGAGAAGACAATGCACTTTGAAGCTGCATTGGAGGGTTTTGAATGTGTTTCATAAGATGGATGGTCTTGTGGCTAGTTATTTCTGCATAAATATAACTCTATAAACAATCTGATACTAAAAGGTCTGGTATTTAGGTGGGATGAACAGAGAACAAGTGAGAAGCTATGACATCAAGAAGCGAAACAGACCTTATATGAGTAACTAGGAAGAAGGTAGTAGAACCAGGACAGGAGAGAAGGTGAAGCCATGAGAGATAACTGAGTAGGCAATTTAGATGGCTCTTGAGTTAGTTATAATGGGATGTAGGGTAATAGGAAGATGAGTACAAAAACAATACGAAGTGTCCAGATTTCTGGCTTAGGTAAAATGCTACTCATTGTCATAAAAAGATTTAGAAAAGCTTAATTCTTTTCTATACATATAAAATACATTCAATAACATCTGGAGAATTAAGTCTATTTTTGATACATGAGCCACTCCAGATATATAGCTCCTTTCTTAAACATTCACCTGAGCAATAGTAGTGATGGTATGTACAGGTTTTATTGGAAAAAGTAATGAGAGGCACTCTACCAGTTCTATGAGGGGGATAGGAAAGAAACAAGGATAGATAGTGTTGAGACATGCTTAGACAGACATAGCCATGCTTCCTGAACAAAGATTGAGTCAGTTGTGCTGATGGAGATTAAAGCAGGATCAGAACTATGCAGGGAGACAAGGAATTGCACTTCAAAAATACACTGACAAAAATACAACAACAAGATGTAATGTTTTGGTGAAAACAGCAGAAGATAACAAAATAGCTTTGTGTTTTGTTAAAGTGCCTTAATGTTACTGTGGATGAAACTTAAATAAAAAAGCAAAATATGATTATTTGAACTTTAGGGGATAGAAAATTTGTAGTTCATATATAAAAGACTTTCTTTTTCAGATTTTAAAATATGAAGGTATAAAATATATGTTGAAGATGAAGGTCCGAGACTTTGAGGTTTCAAAAGCATAATGAGTGTCATATAAGGAAGACATGAAGGTAGGTGGTTGTGGTTAATGTCATGAAGAACAGCTGTAGTGGTTAACTTTCCATTTAAGAATGTAGCATGTCAGTAGAGAGATGTCAAATGTCCAACGACTGATAACCTAGCATAAAAAGAGAAACACAGCTCTAATATCATTAGCAGGTTATTAGAGTTTGCTTTGTGAGTTCATTCTTCCCCTGCCACCTCATAGGCCCAGGCAATAGAAGACAGGGAAGAAACTTCTGGGCAGAAAAATACCCAGATATACAGCAGACTCTACTTCAATCGCCACTGTGATATCTGTCTACTTTCCTGATGCTATGACCCTAAAAGACACTAACTGAAAAAAATACTTTATTCATATGAAGTGTCATGTGGGAATGCCAACTTCATTCACATATCAGATTCAGAGAAAGCTTGAGGATTTGAGAGGGAAAATTCTGGCTTTGTTATCAAGATAGAAAAAGAGACTTCTCTGAGTGTTTATTTCCTCGACCTTGATGCTGAAGGAATGGCTTCACTTTACTCTGGGAAAGAATCAACCAAACTTTCAAAACCAATAGACTTTTCACCCCCCCCCACGAACCAGGTCATCCAGGACCCACTTCATGTCCTGATGTCTAGGTGAGTTCTAGGCTTTCTTTGTAAGTGTTACGTTTTTTGGGCTTGAGTGGATAGTTGCTGTAACCCTTCGATTTCTGCCTTAGTCTCTCTTCTTTACACAAAAAGTTTGAATTCCTAGCTGAATTCACAGATTCTTTCTCTCAAATGTTAACCTGGAATGCATGTCACCTGAATATTTCACTGTTTCTAAAGCCCCAAACTTCTTGTTCCACTTTTTAAAATCTGTGTAATTTTTTTGTTCAAAAGTTTCTTCCTATTTAATTTTATGTATATGGGTGTTTTGACTGCATCTGTGTCTATGTATAAAGTGTGTGTGCCTGGTATCCATGGGAGTGGGGAAAGGGCTCTGGACTCTGTGAATCTGGAGTTACAGATAGTTGTGAGCTGCCATGTAGGTGCTGGGAATTGAACGTGGTTCTCTGGAAGAGGAGCCAGTGCTCCCAACCAGAGTCATCTTTTCAGCCCCACTCTTAACATTGTTATATCTCAGTTTCCTTGGTTTAAGTAGGATTATTAGTGATAGCACCTCAGAATTGTTCTGAAGAGTCAGCAGTACAACAAATATTTTAAAATAATGCCTCCATTATTAATACACAGTAGACACCCAATTGTGTTGTAATATGGTTGCTATTTATTCACTGTGTAATTTATTTCCTCAAAAAGGAGATACCATAGAGCTTATGATAAATTCTCACTTTAGGGAAGCCTAAAAATCCTACTGTTTTTTTATTTTAGGTATTTCTTTAATTACTTCATGAAAACACATCACTTCTATGTTTTCACCATCAACATTTATGGCTTTGATTTCTTCTTTGTGCCTTTGTACAGGACTAAAAGACAGACATTGGGAATATTGTCTTTTTTTCAAACCTGCTATCTCTCAGAAAATGCTTCTGCAAGGGCCAGAACAATCTTTTCAGTATCTGCAGTACACAATCATTTATTCTTCTGTGTTTTCTTGTTCATCACTCAGCTCAGTGAACAGCCGCTATTAACTGTGTGTACTATGTGAATCAGAGTGAATTCTCCAATCTAGATTCTTGCTGATGCTTTCATAAGACACTTTCTTTATCACTTGAAGAGCAGTGGATGAGACTGAAAGCATGGAGCGAAGGAACCACAGTGGGCAAGTGAGTGAATTTGTGTTGCTGGGTTTCCCAGCTCCTGGGCCACTCCGGGCACTACTGTTTTCCTTTTCTCTGCTGGCCTATGTGTTGGTGCTGACTGAAAATGCACTCATCATAACAGCAATTAGAAACCACCCCACGCTCCACAAACCTATGTATTTTTTCTTGGCTAATATGTCATTCCTGGAGATTTGGTATGTTACTGTCACAATTCCTAAGATGCTTGCTGGCTTCATTGGTTCCGATCAGAACCATGGACAGCTGATTTCCTTTGAGGGTTGCATGACACAGCTCTACTTTTTCCTGGGCTTGGGCTGCACTGAATGTGTCCTTCTTGCTGTCATGGCCTATGATCGCTATGTGGCTATCTGTCATCCTCTCCATTACCCTGTCATTGTCAGTAGCCGGCTATGTGTGCAGATGGCAGCTGGATCCTGGGCTGGAGGTTTTGGCATCTCCATGGTTAAAGTTTTCCTCATTTCCCGCCTTTCTTATTGTGGCCCCAACACTATCAACCACTTTTTCTGTGATGTTTCTCCATTGCTCAACCTCTCATGCACTGACATGTCCACAGCAGAACTTACAGATTTTATCCTGGCCATTTTTATTCTGCTGGGGCCACTCTCTGTCACTGGAGCCTCCTACATGGCCATCACTGGCGCTGTGATGCGCATCCCTTCAGCTGCTGGCCGCCATAAAGCCTTTTCGACCTGTGCCTCCCATCTTACTGTTGTGATTATCTTCTATGCAGCCAGTATCTTCATCTATGCCAGGCCGAAGGCACTCTCAGCTTTTGATACCAACAAGCTGGTCTCTGTACTCTATGCAGTCATTGTACCATTACTCAATCCCATCATTTACTGCTTGCGCAACCAAGAGGTCAAAAGAGCCTTGCGTCACACTCTGCATCTGTATCAGGGTCAGGATACTAATGCCAAGAAATCTGGCAGAGATGGTTAGGAAGTTGATAAGCATGGTAAAACTTGGTTTGACTTTCTTTCTTTCTTTCTTTCTTTCTTTCTTTCTTTCTTTCTTTTCTGCCTTCCTTTCTTCCCTCCTCCCCTCTCTGTCTTTTTCTCTTTCTTTCTCTTGAAGTCTAAGTTAGGAGGATTAAGTTAGGAGTCAGAGTTTCTAGTTCTTACAACTAGTCTATAAAAGGAAGAGGCATAGATTTCAAGCCAGAGGATGGATTTCTGCTGGATAGGGCCCTAGTTTATGGTGTAAGATCTGGAATAGTATTGTTTAGACAGTTGCAGGTCACACAAATAAGATGCATTGAGGGAAGCATGGGCTACAAGAAGGAAAAGACACAATCCAACAAGAAGTCTGTGAAATAGCTGAAGCCCAGAAGGTGGACATTCTGTTTTGTGGGTTTCCAAGAAAGGAGATAAGAAATCAAGACTGTTAGACAGATTTTTCATGTATTCTGGGTTGTCATTGAATTTTTTATGTAAGGAAAAGAGCATAAGAACTGCCAAGCCTCCTGCCTCCACCTCTGAAATTCTGGGACTGCAGCTATGTGGGGGATTGGCCAAGACTTTGTGTTTGTTACACAATTAGTCTACCAACTGATCTACATCACCAGACCGTACTGTGAATTTTTTGTGCTGGTATTTTATTATCTCTTGGACCACAGAGGTTTCTAGGTTCGTTTCCAAATTTCCTGAGGTCATTGAATTAGTGGCTTTTCTTTTTCATGGCTGCATTTTAAGAAGGCCAGCAGGGCTAGGGTTGTAGGTTAGTGAGAGGTATTTCCTACCACCTGTGAGACTGTGGCCAGTTCCAGGATTATGGGGAAACAAGAGTGAAGCCATTGAACTTGTTTCATGTACTTCCCAGTGAATATGACTACAGAGCAATGAAGAGGATGAGGAAGAAGGTATAGAAGAAAAGGAGACAGGAAGTACTAGGTCCAGACTTCCTCACCAAATTCCAGTTAGTTGCACATAAGTAGAATCTTGGTCCTTAGGTACTGACAAAGCTTTGCTAGGATTCTTCACTTCTCCAGATGCCTGTCTTAGTACATATTATTTTAATTAGAATCCAATAAGTTTCCATAAAACATGCACATAACTTAAATATGTTTATTTTAAAGAACTGAAACTTAATCTTTTAATAAAAAGAATGAATAAATGATTAGTGTAATATATGTTTTCTTTCTAACTGCAGCTTGGCTCTCATCGCCAACTTTTTCTCAGTAATGGTTCCTTCATACTCTCCCCAGTCTCTGGTAACCACCATTTTATTCTCAATTTCTATGAGATCAACTTTTTCAGAGTTCACATGTGAGTAACATCATAGTACGAACATTTGAGTAACACTGGGGAAAAGAACATGTCCATATAAGTGCTCTCTCTCTCTCTCTCTCTCTCTCTCTCTCACACACACACACACACACACACACACACACACACACTTTGAGATATTACAGAACAAATACACACAGAACAAACACACACTACTGTACCACAAAGTGCTCTCTCTATATATAATTATTGTCAATTAAAACAGAGAAATAATAGAAAAGCGAAACACTGGTATAATATTATATTAAGATATACATAAACAAATTTATGTACTGCTTTATGAACCTAGTTGAGGTCCTTTTAGAGGATTTTGTAAATTGTCATCACATCAACTTACACATAGGAATAATAGAAAAAGGCCATGCCCACAGGTAGAGATATAGTTTAGCTATGATCAGAAATCTACAGACAGGTAGAGATTCAGGTTTTCTGTCTGGGTACCCTGTACATATATGGCCTTGGCAGTGCACAGAGCTTGCCCAGACTCAGGGCAAATGAATAAGGTAGCCTCCTGAGAAGACAGAGGTGTCTTCACCTAAGTCAGCACTAGGTGAATGTCAGATACCTTTTCCTGTCTTATTGTGTTAGTGCTACAATAATTTCCACGCAGTATAAACAAGTACTAGATCTTGACTTCAGAGAATGTAAAAACCCATCCACAGTGACTCTTTCTAGAATAAATGTCTGAAGACTTTCCCATTCTTTAAAATGGTAATTTGACTATGGTAAGTGATTGGAGATACCAGGTTAAATCAGGTAGGTATGAAGAAAGCTCCATAGAAAACGAGGAGCTTTGTAAAATGTCAATAGGTATCATGTCTGGGTTTGTGTGTGATTCTGAAGGAATTTAATGGAATAATATAACTTTAGTGCACAGTATACCTTTACTCAAGTTTGGAGCAATTTGGACTGGTGTAGGATATTCAGAGCATTTGACAATGGCATAAAAATATGTTTCTTGTTCTAGAAAACATTCTATTCAGCTGTGCTATCTCATGGGGACAAGTACTACAAAGTATAAAAGCAATTTTAGCATAATGATACAATTCTTTTCATATTATAGAGATATGCAGGCTCAGTGTTCTTTATTCTGAAAATATAGTAAAAATAGAGAGAATCCTGCATTACCCAATTGCTCAATATAGAGCTTACTAAGAAGAAAGAACATTAGTAGCAAACAGAGTGGAGCAGCATTTAAATAAAAAAGTATGCCTGAGTACATGAGAATTCATTAGCCTAAAGATGAGCAAGAGGTCCTACATGATGTGATCTTAAGAGCTCTCCAGTGGAGGGCAGAGTTCACTTTTAATTTCTCAGACCTTGGATGTTTACTAGTTACTCTCTTAGGTATCTGAATCATAGTCCTTAAGATCAGAGTCTTGTGATTTGCAATTGTAAGGTTCAGACCTGGGACAAATGGCTAACTAAGGTGTTTTTCAGCACATCAAACCCTGGCTTCCAGGTTCTCCCAGCATCCCTCAGTTCCTACCTGTTTACAGGTTTCTGGCTGGCATATTCCATGCCCTACCCTGAACTCTCTGGACTGGGCTGCCCTTTCCCTATCTGTTCTACTTCATAACCAGTAAGCACATGAATATCAACTAAATATGGGCTCATATTTATAGTCATGTATCTCTTGAACCTTTAAAATCCACAGGAAATAGGTCACAGTTAAGGAGAGAGTTTTGAGTCTCTACTGGCAGGAGGTACATATCTACCAGATTGTACATGTTTGACACACCTGGAGTTTGCATTCTTAGGATTCTTTTACAGCAAATGTATTTCCAAGGTTTACTGTCATGTCTTTTAATTCCAATAAGATTATTGCAGCTGTGAGGCCCTCACACCTAATGTGCTGAGTCCTTTAATCTACTGCCTAAGGAACCAGAAAACGAAGAATGCTATCAAGAAGACCTTGGGAAGTGGCCAATGCTTCCTGCTCAACTGATGGCCCTTCCTTGAGAAGGACACAGTACCCCATGCACAACATATCATGACAGCAACTGTAGACCTGCTTGTTATTAGCAGTTTTTTTACAGACACGAATCCCTAAAGAAATCATGGAAGAAAAGTAAACAAAATGAAAACCTAAACTCCAAAGGGAAGGAAGACATTACTCACTGCTGTTACTGTAAACTTTTGTTTTCTGCTTTAGACATTTAAGTAACTTACAAATGATACAATGATTCAATATGTTGAATGTTTGTCACAGATTAATTACAAATAATTATATGTCTAGTGTTTATTTAATATTTGTAAGATGTTAAAATAAAATTATGCCCTCAAAAATATCTATTGGTTCCCACCAACTTTGAATAAATTTCAGGTTCCTTAATTTTCCTTTCAAGTTTCTAAGTATCGTCTTAGTGGTCCCATTTGTAATTTAACATCATTCACATGGTGAAACTGTAAGAATGAATCTCCTGTTGATGTTAATACTATTTTTTAAATCTTAAATTTATGATCCAATATTTTTTACTATATGCTACCATTTCGTATTGTAGAGACTCAGGAACCAAAACCCAAGTCTACCTGGATAGAGAACATCTAAAATTGTAACTCATTTTCAGTTATGGAAAATCTTAATTTTGTTCATTGAAATACTTATAGGATGAAAATTTATCAATAAATTATGACTAAAACTGAGCAAAAATGTTAGTTAATAATAAAGTATCAGTTTTGGTTTCTTGTCTTTTTTATTTTTTATTCTAAATTTACTTACTTTATTTTATGTTTGTAGATGCTTTCCTGTATATATACATACATATGTGTAGCATGTGTATGCTTGGTTCCTGTAAAGTTCAAAGGAGGTCATCAGTTCGTCTGGAACTGGAGTTTTGGATTCCATCAATTTTCATGTGAGTGCTTTGTACTGAACACAGGTGAAAATCAGATGAGTCATCTCTCCAACTACAGATCCTGTTTTTCAACAAGTTTTGATGCCACTGAAACTGGTTTTAAAGGGAACTGAAACTGAATGAGGAATGTATGAGAACTTTCTTTACTATTTTTGAAACTTTTCTATAGATCTAAAATAAACCACAGTTAAAATGTATATTTTAAACAGAAATGTCCTGAGTGTGTTAGTGTAGACTGGCCATCATGCTCTTAGTATTTGGGATGAATTGTTTCTTCTTGCTTTCCAAGTTTCCTTTGAGAAATCAGTCATTGTTCTGATGGGTTCTCCTTCATCTGTGATTTGTGTCTTTCCTCTTGCAGCATTGACACACCTCCTTTGTTCTTTATATTTAGTATTTATCTATGATAGGCCATGGGAATTTTCTTGTCTGTTGTGTGTTTCTTGTGCTGTGCTATTTACTAAAACTAATAGAATCAGGGCTGATTCACACAGCTGATGAGGATATGTTGTCAATTCCTTTTTTTTATTACAGTAAAGTATACAGGAAACATATTAGTCTTTTGTAAAAAACACTTATACTTTTTCATAAATAAAATTTCAGTAATGCATATATTTTCTTTATCTAGAAGTCTAAATGATACCCATTGTGCCACAGAGCCAGGTAATGCATACATTTAAAAATAATCTGATTAAGAAAAGAGACTTATATATGTATATATATACTATATATAGTAGTGACTGTGTACACTTTTTATTTAGTTTAAGTCTCTTTTCTTTTTTGAGACAGGGTTCTGCTGTAGTTTTAGAGCCTGTCCTGGAACTAGCTCTTGTAGACTAGGCTGGCCTCGAACTCACAGAGATTCGCCTGCCTTTACCTCCCGAGTGCTGGTATTAAAGGCCACCACTGCCCAGCCCCTTTATATATATTTTTAACCCTTACAAATTATACCCACTCTTGAAATCTCAGCTAGATACTAGCATATGGGAGTAGATGGCCTCATGCAACAAAGAACAAAGGTCTGTGAGGATGAACTCATCATTTTCTTTTAGAATCATTTCTTAGGACAAAATTTCCTTCTCTGAGTTTTATGCTCCACAGTCTCAGTAAAGTCATGTGATCCCAGCCTCTGGAGAATTAATACCAACTCACCACGTATCCTTAGATAAAGGATATGAATGGAGGAGGAAGAAGGACAGGCTAGACCCACTTTCCACCACACTCTTACTAACATAACCTAGGTTCTCAGGGATTTGGACATCGTCATGTTCCTCATTTCTCCAGGCACCATCCACAGTCCCTATCAGGAGCTTTTGACTCTAGGTTGCATCTTTTGGGCCTTCATTCTTACAAAACGTCCAGCACTGGATTTAGATTTTTGGATTATTTGGGGGCATAATTCAGAGCTGAGGTTGACAGATTCCCCAAACTGTGGCAGTCTGACAGACAGAAGGAGCTGAATGTTATGTTACAAAGACCCATTAGCACACAGAATGTTATGTTACAAAGACCCATTCAGTCACTGAATGTGTTTGAGAGTTCAAGGCAATGGGCATGGCTTTCTCTTTTGAGGTCAAATTATTTGGTCATCTCTTGTATACTCTAATCTTTCCATAGTCTTTCCTTTGCTTCTGTTTAAACAAAACCTTTATTCATTTCTGCTGATCAAATCCTGGCCAAACTTCATGTCTCAGCACAGAAAGTAATTAACATTTATGTTGTCAATCCAAAGAAGTTTGAAAGCTATTTTTCTGTTGTTTTGAAATTATTCCTAAGTATTCTTAGTTGACTCTGCCTTTCTAACTTTAGTGAGGCATGGTTGACAATTAAAATCTATTTATTTAAGGTGTATACTATGATTTAGAATTTGCATACATTGTGAAATGATGACCCAAATAACATATTCATCACCTTACCTGTGCTTTTTTGTGTGCTCATTCACTAACAATTTTAACTATACACTTAATTATAAACTGCAGTCAATATGCTATACATTTAATTCTCAGAAATTATTCATCTTAGAACTGAAAATTCCATCCTTGGGCTAATATTTCCTTTTCCTTTCTAATGTCTCCAGGACTAACAATCACCATTCTATTTTCTGTTAGTGAATGCAAATTTTAATAAGTTTCCACCTGTAGATGGGATCAGATGATGTATATATATATATGTATATATATATACATATATATATGATTATGGTTTATCTCATAAAATGGACCTCTGGTTAATCTATGTTGCTGTAACTGAATATTCTTATTTTGAAAAGAGTAAATAATGCAGGTTCAGGTCCCAGCACCCACATGACACATATCATACTCTGTAATTCTAGTTTTAAGGGATCCAGTGTCCCTATCTGGCCTCCATGGGCACCAGGTATGCACATATATATGCATATATATACATATATATATGTGTGTGTGTGTGTGTGTGTGTGTGTGTATACACATGGAGGTGAAATGCTCCTATATATAAACAATGAAATAAACAAATCTAAAAATTAGAGTAAAGAATGTCTATTTCACAGATAAACCACAATTCATTTTAATCTGATCATCTTTGCATACTTTCACCCATCTTTTCTTAAAATTATATTTTTTGTTTTTTATTTAATTTATATCTGCTTTAATTTTTATTTATATTTTTCTACTGATTTAAATTTAGGTTATTCTATTCTTTCTAGTTTCTTGACACACTGGTGTAAGTTTTTGTGATTTTATTCATATCACACTAATAAGTACAAATAAATATGATTCAATATTAAACAGAACTTGAAAAGTGGGCAGAGGTACAGGTTCCCAGGCTCTTTGCAGAGCACACCAAGTTTACTCAGAACTAGAACAGGGAGATCTAAGTTGGTCCTTGGGGAGAGAGCACAAGAGAAAAAAAGAGATAGGTAAGTGCTGAATATATATCCGGTCTCTTCTTGTCTTGCAGTTGCCATCACTACCATGCAGACCAAGTACCCAACTGCTTCTCACAGGAGTATAAGATTCCACAGATTAGCTCTCTTTCTCAAAATCAGTGTAGATGTCTGAAGAGTTTTTCATTCTCAGAGTAATGAAAGGTGGACAATGGTTAGTGGTTGGTGATAACAAGAGATGCTGTTGGACCCAGAAGAAGGTTTCCAGAAAGATGAGGATAGTCTCAGTGATTACAGGCTGTATTCTTTAAGAAGAGAAAGAATATTTGAGGGATACAAAATGGGTAACAAAGAGTCAGCAGATGCTTACTTAAAGTTGGGGCAATTGTGACAAATGCACACCTTGTAGCTTGTAGGCACAGAAAATATATTTCTTATTCCAGAAGAGCTCAGTGAGTGTTGATGTTCATTAGAACAATCAGACTTCAGGACTGTAAAAAAGAATCAGGGAGCAGAATGAAGGGGCATTCTTTCTTAGGGTACCATGAAAGATCAAAGCTTAGAAAGTCTTTGCTTCTAAACAAGGATCACACCCTTTAGGCTTAATACTAGATCATAAATTATGAAGAAGGAATTGGATGTGCTGAAATAATGAAAACAATTCATTGAAAATTAAGTTAGAAAAAAGACATGAATGATCTATAATTCAGAGATTTTTTTTATGGATGCTGTGATCCAATTTTCTAACAAATCTTGATTTTTTTATTCCATGAACTCTAATAGGAAAAGTGAACAAAGAAAGAGAATAACTGCTTGTGTCTACGAGTACACGAGTGGAAACATGCACATGTTTATGATTAAGTATCCATAGGTTTAGTGCAACTCAATGGTAGTCACTACTAATAGGAGATGCCTATGAATTGATTCTATGTTAAGTGGCTCCTATACACTGTTTTATTCAATTCTCACATCTCAGATGAGGTTGACATGTGCTTTTGTTACTTTTCACTTCATAGGAGAGGAAATGGAGGGCATACTTGTTCAGTGATATAGAAGACAAATACCAAGAATGTAAGGAAGACTGAAACCTTGCCCTGACTGTGAAACCCGTGATCTTAAATTGCAGGTAGTGGTGAGTATGAGGTAATTGTGTGGCTCGTGACAGAAGCATAGATTGTTACAGAGGGAGTGAGTTAACTTCAGATGTCTTCTCTTTATCTTAATGCAGGGTCACTTGTCGAGCCTCAAATGGGTCTCTCTGGTAGTCTGGCTAGCCAGCTTACTCCAGCTAGTCTCTTTCTTTTATTCCAGCATGTGGCGATTACAGACAGGTCTCCATGCACACCAACCATTTAATAGGGTGTTGGAGATCTGAATTCAGGTCAGCACAGTGATTACAGACAGGTCACCATGCACACCAACGATTTACAAGAGTGTTGGGGATCTGAATTCAGGTCCTCATGCTTGATGACAAGTGCTGCATCCACTGACTCATCTTCGCAGCTTCTTGACACAGTTCTTATAGACGTCTCTCTCCTAAGTGGACATTTCCAGTACTTACTATGATATAAAAATTTTCATAGACTCCCATTGAAGAAATTGTGGGTCAAAGAAGTAGCTGAAATATCACTAAAATTCTAAACTTTTTGAGGATTTTCTGATTGAATGCTTATCTCCATCATTCTATTTCAGGAATGAATGAGAGCTTGTTCAGTAATTTCCTAGTTGAACAGAAATAGAATCGATGTGGAGGGGGTATTGTGCCTGTCTTCTTTAACAAGGTCTAGGAATGGCGCCAGCATTCTATCCACTGTCTGTAGGGAAAAGTATTAGGGTAGAAGTGATTTTTTTCAAACAAAAATTCTTTATTCTGATTCCTTAAAAGATTTCTCTAAAATAGAGAGAACTCACAAAGTAAATTAATCAAAACAAGGCCCATTTTGATTACTTTTAGTTTTTTTTTAAAGACAAAGCCCCATGGGCCATTCTATTCAGCTGCAGTGTTGGATTCTGTGAGTCTGTCACACTTAACAATATAGAGACATGAGTCTGCAGGAAATTTTTGGAGTCAATAGGATAACCTTCCAATTATATGTTCCAATTATGTTCCATCACATATGAAATAAACTGTATTTACTATAAAATACATATGTGAATGTGTTCTTCATATTTCTATTAATTTTGAAGAGTGCAAAATGTATGCAGAGACAGCTTAGATTTTTATTAATTTGTTTATTTTTTGAGAATTTCATATATGAGAATTTTATGTACATAATTTTCACCCCTCACTACCCCCACCCACAAGGCCTAAACAGTCCACTGGTGTGGCACACATGCATATGTATTCAGGGCTGACCATTTGGGATCTGATAATCTATCAGGGTGTCATCAATGGAGAAAACAGAGTTCCTGTCTCTCAGCTCCTGTTGATTGTCTGAATGCCTTCATGTAGGTATGAGACCTTGTGAAATTTTCCTCATCTGCATTGGCATGTTGACTGATCTTCTTTAGGGAACCATATTTGTTGAAATTCAATGAGAAACATTTCCTATTACATCTAGGAGACATTAGCAGCAGAAGGCTTCATCATCTAGCTGTCTCTTACAATCTTTCTTCCCCCCTTCTGTGATGTTTTCTGGGATTTAGGTGTAGAGGCTGCATTGCAGATCTATGAACTGGGATTGGGCACTACATGACCACTTTCTTTTGTGTTTTGAATAATTATGGATCTCTGTAATAGTGTCTGTCTTCTGAGAAAGGAACTTTGCTGAGATATGAGAGCTGGTCTGGTATCTAAGCAACATGACCCCAGTCATACCTGAATGTAGGGGGAAACTCAGGGACAGACAAGATTCTTCCAAGGTTTGTTAGTATATGGGGAGTGGCAAAAGTGAACTTTTGATTCTGGAAAAATTTTCAAAAGAAAATTTTGATGGAAATTATTTTATCACATTGAAGAAGAAAGTATTAATATCAATTTATTATGACTCTTAGTCACAAGAAGAGTGAATTACTAACTCAGTTTTTGTCTGCTGCCCTAGATATTGACCTTATTTGTGGTGCTACCGCAGAAGACTTCAACATCTCCCACGACCCTTGATCATGCTGGACATGAACATTACTCTGGTCAGTGGGTTCATCCTGGTGGGCTTCCCTACAGCCCCTTGGCTGCAGGTTCTTCTATTCTTCCTTTTCCTTGTTGTCTATATGTTGATTATAGCAGAGAATCTTGTAATTATATTCACTGTCTGGGCAACTGGCTCCCTCCATAAGCCCATGTACTATTTCCTAAGTAGCATGTCCTTTCTAGAGATATGGTATGTCTCTGTCACAGTCCCGAAGATGCTAGGTGGATTCCTCCTGCAGAGACGGCACATCTCCTTCACAGGCTGCATGACGCAGCTCTACTTCTTCATCTCACTTGCCTGCACAGAGTGCGTGCTCCTGGCAGCTATGGCCTATGACCGTTACGTGGCCATCTGCCACCCTCTCCGATATCCAGTCATTATGACCACAGTTTACTGTATACGGCTGATGGCCCTTTCCTATTTTAGTGGTTTCATGGTCTCTGTTGTCAAGGTTTATTTCATTTCACATGTTGCTTTCTGTGGCTCTAATGTCATGAACCACTTTTTCTGTGATATCTCCCCAATCCTTAAATTGGCTTGCAAAGACATGTCCACAGCTGAGTTAGTAGACTTTGCTTTGGCTATTGTCATCCTTGTCTTTCCACTTATTACCACTGTGCTCTCCTATATCTACATAGTGTCCACCATTCTGCGCATACCCTCCACCCAGGGAAGAAAGAAAGCCTTCTCTACTTGTGCCTCTCACCTCACTGTGGTCATAATATATTATACAGCCATGATTTTCATGTACGTCCGACCCAGAGCTATTGCATCTTTTAATTCCAACAAACTCATCTCTGCTGTGTATGCAGTCCTTACACCCATGCTGAATCCTTTCATCTACTGCCTAAGGAACCAGGAAGTCAAGGATGCTATCAAGAAGACCTTGGGAGGTGGTCAGTGCTTTGTGCTTAGCTCATCTCCTTGCCTTAAGAAAAAGACTTTGCTTGTGTAATTTATGAGAATTATTATGGTCCTTTTATTAACAATTTCACTTCAACTTGGATTTGTAAAGAAATCATAGTATGGGCAAAAACAATAGCTAAATAAATAGATAAATAAATATGGACCAAATATTTATTTTTAATATTATTTAATAATTTAATTATTCAATAATTTAAAGATGCTATAACTGTATAGTTATAGCGTCTTGAAACTATTTTATCCTAATTGACATATAATATATAGGGGATGTTGCTAGTATTTTACTCAAAAGTGATTCTAAGAGCACTTTATAGTCAGCTGGCTGATGCTACAAATTGAGAAAATGAAGTACAACGAGGTTAAATAAGTTGTCAATAGTTGAAACTAAATTAATATCAAAGCTTTTTCCTGATCCCAGGAAATCTTGCTCAAAATGCATTGAATCAGGTTCTCTCTGCATCTCTAATCTGTAGTAGTAGCTGTGGAGGACATTGGCCATCAGTGATTGATTTCTATAAGGGAAAGTACAATCTAGTGATTAATGTACACAGAGAGAAGTAACGATAACTGATAGCAATGCTGTACCAATTGTACTGCTTGTAATTGCACTGAGTTATTGATGAAGCATACTGCTGGTTTAAATAATAATAATAATTACCATTTTATAAGTCACTTCTATGTTAGCTCTGTTTTTCAAATATTTCTCTCTGTAGAGGTAAGCTCAATTGTTTTATACTTTAAAAATTGATGCTTCTGAAACTTTTATCAAATGAATAATAGTTACTGATACTGACGAAGGAGCAAGGTGAGTTGACTAGTCAGCCTTGCTTGTAGCACCTTTTAATCATAGATGATAGGTTCTCAATTTTCAGTTTGTGCCATAGTATAAGACCCTCTAGAGCGGTAAGTAACTCCTTCTTCTGAGTCTCTACGATGCCTGTTATGTTGCTTGATATGATCAGCCTATGTGTTGTTTATCACTATTTCTCCATTCTGCCCCATGCTTTGTTTTATGAGTTTCTTTTTCTTTGTACACTTTAAGGAGGAAAGAGGAGTTGATCACATGGACTAGATTACTTCAACCTATTGGCCGTTGGTTTCATTCAATAGTCAATGGAAAGTGGCAGCAGGAAAAAGAGGGAGTGAGTGAGTGAGTGAGAAAGGAATAGAGGGAGAGGCAGAGGGAGAGAGAGAGAGAGAATGAGAATATTTAGGAGTTTTTCTTTTTACACTGGATAACATGAATTTTAACAATATGTGAAACAGCATCATCCCCTTACCTTTTCCTCTTTGGGTTATTTTATCAGAGTAAACACAATGCACTGTAAGGTTTGTGGAAGAATTTTCTAAATATGTTGTTCCAGATACTTCTAATCAATACCTGAGCTTCACTATCTCCTAGATAAATCCCATTTTTAAAATTACCCCATTAGGTATAGAATAAGTGGGAAATATTGGGATAATGGATGAACATTCCAGGTCAATATTTGGCTTAAGATCCTTGGATAAGGGATGAACAGTTGGTAAAGTGTGGACTACAAGAGAATGAGGACCTGAGTCTGATTCTTAGAACTCATGTAAAAACATTGGGCATGGTGGAACATGCTTGTAATTTCATGCTGGTGTGTTCTAGGTAAAAATGAAAGACTTTGTCTCATATAGAAGTAAATGACTTCTTAGCTGGGTGGTGGTGGCTTACACCTTTAATTCCAGTACTCAGGAGGCAGATTTATGTGAGTTCAAAGCCAGCCTAGTCTACAAGAGTTAGTTCAAGGACAGGCCCCAAAGCTATGAAGAAACTTCATCTCAAAAAACCAAAGGAAAAGTAAATGACTTCTTGAGGAATGACATTCGAGGTTGTCCTCCGGCTCCACATGCATGAGTACATAATGCACATATGCACATACATGCACCGCATACACAAAGACTTTGGTGTTACCAGTGGTCAGTTCTGTGAGTTCATAAGTAATCAGAATTTCAGATTCTTTTTATTATATTTAGATATGAACCTTGTATCCCTAAACTCTCCAAGACCTTTATCATAAAGGGGTGTTGAATTTTGTCAAATGCTTTTTCAGCATCTAATGATATTATCATATGGTTTTTTTCTTTCAGTTTATTTATATGATGGATTACATTGATAGACTTCCTTATGTTGAACCAGCCCTGCATCTCTGGGATGAAGCCTACTTGATCATAATGGATGATCTTTTTGATGTGTTCTTGGATTCTGTTTGCCAGTATTTTATTGAGAATTTTTGCATCGATGTTCATGAGTGAAATTGGTCTGTA
>PVIU01020647.1:0-33503 GCA_004026605.1 Ondatra zibethicus
CCACCACCACCACCACCACCACCACCACCACCACCAGCAGCCAGCAGGTGCCCTAGGACTCAGCAGATTCCTCTAGACTCTATACCATTAGAATACTGAAACTGGGTGTTCTATGAGTATTTGCACTGTGGAAATTTGTAAATGCTGAATACTGGCAGTGACAATGGGTCTGTGAGGAGTTAGGGGATCCCCCCCAAGATTCCACTTATATCACTGGTTTAGAACCATAATAGTCAGGGCCTTCACAAAGCCAGCGCCTTATTTCTTGTCCGCTGCTGACCATTGTGCTGTCTCCAAGCTCAGCGCCTCAGCCCTCCTCTTTATAAAGGTAGAGCTGAAACCCCCAGCAATGGCTTGGGACTGCCTGGGGCCCAGCCCAGCACTTGGGCCCCCCACATGCATCTGCAAGCTGAGCAGAAGCCAAGATGGAACTAGGATCTTTCACAGAGCTTCTCTGGGAAGAATCTAAAAGCCCTCAGAGAGATGAGAAACTCAGTGAGGTTCTGAGCTTAGGAGGCAAGCGCTCCATAGTCATCCCTGACTGCTAGCTCCACCATGCACTCGACACAGCTGGGAGGACTGTGTGTTGGGGGTACATACATATTCATGTGTTTATGTGCACATGGGTATACAAATGTATGTCTTCTCTCTGTGTGTGTCTCTGTCTCTGTGTCTCTGTCTCTCTCTCTCTCTCTCTCTCTCTCTCTCTCTCTCTCTCTCTGTGTGTATGTGTGTGTGTGTGTGTGTAGGCCAGAGGTCAACATTTAGCGTCTTCCTGATTTCTTGAGACAAGGTTTCTTACTAAACTTGGGGCTCACTGATTCCTCAGACTGGCTGGCCAGGGATGAGCTCTGGGGACTCACCTATCTCTACTCTCTTTAGTGCTGGAATGAGAGACAAGCACCATAGCTCCTGACTGTTTTGAAAAAGACATAGATGCTTGGGGTCTAAACTCAGGTCCTTGTGCTTGCAAGGCAAACGTTTCACTCACTAAACCATTCCCCTAGTCCCAGAGTTAGAAAAAGAAAACCTGTGTCCCCCTCCACAGCCCTTAGTATCTTATAGGCAGAAAGCCTGTCTATGTTAGAATACATCTGATGGTTCACTTTATTCATATTTGTCATTGATTGGTTATGTCCCTGTCTCCTTTCTTGACCCCCACCTCCCTCCTCTACAAACCCCAAGCAGCACATGTCCCCAGATCCAGGTTTTACATACTGTGTGTGCCTTGAAGCCCTTTTTCCCTTCTGTAGAAATGGTGTATGTGTTCTCCATGGGTCCAGATGGAAGTACCACATGAAGGCATATTTCTGATGCCCTGCTGTCTCCCAGGGCAACAGCCTTCCAGTCTCAGGGTGGGATGGGATCCAAGTCAGCATTTATTAGACACCCACTGCTGCTCATTCATAAATACAACAGACACTGGGGACTCTGGCATACAGGGAACACCAAACGGAGGCTAGACACAGAATGCAGGCTGCTTGGTGAGGCACCACTAGGAATGCTGGGAACATCCGGTGTTGCGAGCGTGTGTTGGGGAGGAGCATGTCATTCGTGAAGTTGGAATCATTTGCGTAGCTTAGAAGAAAACCGAGATAGCAAAGCTAAAGTAAGGTTCCCAGGGCAGAGACCATCCGTGTAAGAGCTGAGTTCCTGTCGCAAAGACTGTGCCTCTCACCAGTTTTGTATGCTGATCCCCACTATGCAACTGAACAGAGGGGATTCTGAGGTCCCTGGAGTCCCTGCCCACCAGGAACTTACCAAATGTAAATGTGGGGTGGATGGAGGACTGGTGCTGATGAGAGTAGAGGCCTCTACCCCTCTACTCCGGTCAGGAAGTGGAGGAAGGTGTGCTCATGTAGTCAGGAGTCTAGGCTGGGCCTGTAGCTCAGAGGTAGGGCACTTACCCAGCATGACCCCAGGGTTCAGCTTCACACACACACACACACACACACACACACACACACACACACACACACACACCACCACCACCACCACCACCACCACCACCACCATCATCAACAGGAGACTCAATGTCTCCCTACCACCTTCCATTATGGCATCTGGAAGCTTCCATACTGCAAGGGACCAGCTACAGTCCCAAGGCTAAATTCCCTATCTCTACCTGTGGACATCATTTAGAGTTCTTTCTTCTTCCAAGTTTTCCAAGGAGAACAGACCACATATACCCAACCATCCATACTCGTAAGGGGTACCCTCACAGACATGCTATCCTAGCCAGGTCAGCCTTGGTTCCCAGGCTACTCCAGGCCCAATTTAGGGTCTTCACAATTGCCCGTCTCCTTGCCATCCAGGCACTGACATCAGCCTTGCTCGTTCTGACAACGTCCCCTGTCATTCACAGACTAATTGGGACCTTCCGCATGGTGCTGCAGAAGGTGGTGGAGGAGAATCGTGTCGGAGTGACGGACACACTGATCGATGACAACAATGCTATCATCAAGGTAGATATGCCAAGGAGTCCTAGGAGTTTCCCATCACCCAGTCCCCTGAAGGCCTATGCACATCCCACAGAAGATGCTCTAGAACAGTGGTCCTCATCCTTCCTAATGCTGCGACCCTTTAATACGGTTCCTCATGCTGTGGTGACCCCAACTATGAAATTTTGTTGCTACTTCATAACTGTAATTTTGCTACTGTTATGAATCATAATGAAATACCTGTGTTGTCCGATGGTCTCAGGCAAACCCTATGAAAGGGTCATTCGACACTCCCCGAAAGGGGTCACTACCCACAAGTTGAGAACCACTGGTCTGGAGACTGCTCCATGATTGACAAGGAAGGCAGCAGGAGGACATCAGGGAGATTCTGCCAGAGCCATTTAGTCTGAAGGCTGGTACTAGGGGTCCTGGAGTATGGCTGGGTCTGTCCCAAAAGGAAACTCAGTCTTTCCCACAGTGGTAACGTTAGGTAAGGTAATGGGGACGGCATCTCCTCTCCTCTGGTGTGATTTTCCCATTTGGATCCAGCTCAGCAATGAATTCAAGGTGCCTTTTATCATCCAATGGCCAGACTGAGCCCTGCCAGCCCTTCCGTGGCAGTAGCCTCCATTTGCACATATGGCGAGGCTCCTTTCTGACCAGTGGTCCAGCAAGGGTCAGGATCTCATTTTCTGCTCCGTTTGTCCATTTCTGCTCAAGTTAGCATGGGCATGCATGAACTAGTCATATCCAATCCACCCTTCAGTGTCTGTCCCAACAAAAGGAGATGGGAACCCCCTTGATGCCTAGCCCCCCGGCTCTGCTCTGTCTCTTAGCTGCTCTCTAACTCCTCTGTAGCCACTCACAGGCAGCTGGCGCCGTGGTAAGGAACATGACCCTTGGATATGATTCTCGGTGAGGCCTACATGCCATCTGCAACGTGTACAAAAGTGTAGTGGCTTCACCGGATAGTTCTAAGGGGTCAAAGGGCATACAAAGAAAGTGCTTAGAATGTTAGCTAATGTATAAAGAGCTTTTATCTTCCTGCCTCAGTTTTGCTCCACACGAACTAGGGCTGTACCTTCTAGACATGGTCCCTCCACCCAGGTTCTGTTTA
Source organism: Ondatra zibethicus (assembly GCA_004026605.1). Classification (NCBI taxonomy): domain Eukaryota; kingdom Metazoa; phylum Chordata; class Mammalia; order Rodentia; family Cricetidae; genus Ondatra; species Ondatra zibethicus. The sequence goes on from PVIU01020647.1 coordinate 3,559, forward strand.
ATATCTGGACCCAGATGTGGCACCCCACTTTCTCCAGAAGAAAAGCCCAAGGCAACTCCCCTGACCCCCCCTTCACTAGCTAGCAGATGAGTCAGAGGAATTGGGAGAAGTGCAGACCACACTAGGCTGAGGGAAACCCAGGACTGGGTCTTCTCTGAGAAGACACGCTCAACTCGTTTTGTTACTTTGCCAAGGAGACCCCCTCAGACCAACATAGAGCCTGAGTTCTAAGGATGAAAAGGTGACCTATTTGGGGGGTACACCCAATGATTCTTTATAGAGGACCCTCACACCCAGGCTTAGGCCTAGCGACCAAGGACAGCCACTTGACTTGGGCACCTGGGAAGAGGAGGGCCAAGCACAAGAGAACCTCGGGTATCAGTCTTACTCAGCCTTTTTTTCCTCATCTGCAAACTGAGGCAGGAAAGTCCTCACCTAGTCTTCACGGGAGGGGACGTGCCTCAGGTACCAGGGGACTGCTGTTGCCAGCCCAGCTGCTCACTGTCCCTCTCCCTTCAGACCAGCCTAAGCATGGAGGTCAGGTATCAGGCCACAGATGGCACAGTGGGCTCCTGGGACGATGGAGACTTCCTGGGAGATGAAGCTCTTCAGGAGGAAGAAAAGGACAGCCAGGAGACCGATGGGCTGCTCCCTGGTTCCCGGCCCAGCACCAGGACACCCGGCGAGAAGAGCTTTCGCAGGTAAGCAGTTGGACCCCTCTGACTGCCCACTGCCCCCCAAAGGCTTGGGAAGCAGGCACCAGAAGCCAGTGTTCTGGAAGGCCTTCCAGGCCTGGCTGGGGTCAGAGTGTGGGGCTGAGTTGGTAGAGAAATATTTAAGGGTTGAGAAGATGTTCACACCCAATCCAAAGCACATGCGGGAGGCTCTAGTCAGAATGGGGGTCCAGGTCTGCTCCAGCCCTTAGGGAAGCCAAGGTCTGAGAGATCAAGTTCTGACATAAGGGGTGGGGATCCGCAGTGCCTGCCTTCGTCAGAGAAATGGGAAAAGGAAACAGGGGAGGCCTTGGTTTCCCTGGTCTAAGACCCAACAGTGCCAACCAGGCCAAGGCAGCCTGACCTCTTCCTTGGCCCAGTGAAAAGATCCCTAAGAGAGAGGCCTTCTGTTACCAGAGAGAGGCTAACAGACCTGGTCAGAGCCTGGCCACCCTCTGTTGAAAAAAATTTGCCCAGGCTTTTCTGTGCCTAAGATTCACATCTCACAAACATACTGCTATTTACAAATGACAGAGGGCTTTGACCAGGCCTCACCTCCATACATGTAGTACTTTTACCACAGAGAAAAAGCAATTGCCTTATTCAAAGCTCAGGGGGCAAAACTGACACTAGCAAAATATCCCTAGACACCTAGGAAGTGAGAGCACCGTGAAAGAGGCTTGAGACCCGCGCCTGGAGGCCTGGGGTGCTTTGAGAACAAGGGTTCCCCATATTGTTGCAAGCCTCTCCCTCATCTTCCTTCCTGGAGGAGGTATATTCAACCTGCAATGGAAAACACACAGGTTCCCAGTGAGCGACATGGAACTGAAGTGCTTTAGTCCGACCTCCTCCCTCACCAGCTTCTCTCCAAACCCAAGTTTAAATAGGATTACACACATCGGGCCAGCCAAATCCTCTGCCGCACAAATATCAGGTCCTTTAGCATAAGGCCAAGCCTGAAGTCTTGTATCTCACCCATCTCTACATCTGTAAGACGGGAGCCGGAACCACCAGCTCTGCTCCAGCTGCCGTCCTGATGACGATCTAAGGGGATATTGGAGGCTATAAATGAAGAGCCAGCTGGGTGGTGGTGGCGCATGCCTTTAATCCCAGCACTCGGGAGGCAGAGGCAAGTGGATCTCTGTGAGTTTGAGGCCAGCCTGTCTACAAGAGCTAGTGCCAGGACAGGCTCCAAAGCTACAGAGAAACCCTGTCTTAAAAAACAAAAATTAGAAAATGAAGAGCCAACTTTTGCACATGGAAGTGCTGATGACAACAGGTTCTTCACCCCGGATAGTGGCAAACATCAGGAATAGATTTAGAAATGGAAGAGGACCATCAGAGACTGGCTAGTAGGTGAGGGCTGTAACACAGGGGCCACCGTCTGTCACCATCTGCCGAGACTACATGAAGAAGAGCCATGTAGGGCTGGCTCAGAGGGAGTTCTGAGAAGCAGGCCACCCACTATAGGGGAAGGAATGGCGGCCTGAGTGAAAGCTAGCTCCATTAGGTTGGCTCCGACTCTGCCCTCATCAGCTGGGTGACTCTGACATGTCACCAATCCTCTCTGGGTCAATGACAGAAATAAATGAGTTCAGAAAGTAGACATACTGACTCCCCTCCTCTCTGGCCTCCAACGGGGCTCAGCATACTCAGCAACAGTCGTGAAAACAGCTCCCCCAGGAATTCTTGGTTGAGGGGCTGCCCTTGCTAGAGAAGCAGTAGAGTAAGGACACCATGATGGGGCTTAGATAAAACAAGATGCAAAGGGTACATCTCGGACCCCCAGAGAGTCCTGGTCCAGGAAGGTGGGGCTAAGAGGGCTGTCTTAAGCCTCACTGCACAGCATCCTGGGGTCCTCTCCTCTTTCCATCTCGCTGGACCTTTCCCAGGCCGGAAGAAGGGGTAGGAGGAAGGGTTTCATCTTAGGGACCGGGAATTGGGCAAGAGCAACAGCATAGCCAGAGTGTCTAGCTTTCAGTGGGTGCCACCACCCTGGTTAAAGAAGCGTGTTAGGGCATGCTATTTCCCCAGCTGCCACCTGGAGCTACCAGCCTAGGCATGGCATCACCTTTGAGATGAATGTCACCACCTTCTCCTCCTCTCCTCTGGACCTAGCCTTGTAGCGAGCAGGACTCCCTCTGCTCATGTAGTTTAACGTCTCCTGGGCTCTGATCCATCACATGCCACCGAGTTTCTCTGCCCACTTCTCTAGTTTCTGCCCACTCCTTACAAGAGAACCCCAAGTGGGCAGAATACCACCAGGATACAGCACAGAAGAGCAGAGGGCGTGAAGCCCTAGTGCGGGCTCTGCTGCTTGGCGACACCTCCCCAGATGTAAGATGGCTCGCTCATGCCCACAAGAGAATTAGGAAGAAATGAAGTACTTGCTATATGTAAGTGATACCTATGGTACATGGAAGGCAGGTTCTCAGCCAGCGTTCTCTGTTCAGCCTCCATGTTACCTTGACCCCAGCTGTTTCTGTGCTAAGCACTATCTGACCTTCTGGTCCAGGCTTTGTTACCATCTGATTCTCACCCCACCCAGTGCTAAGGACTCTCCCAGTGCTGCCCACTGGAGGTTCAGCTATCCTGAGCAAGAACAGAAATACCTCCACCTACTCCCCGCCACACACCCCAATGTCCCTGTTGTAAAAAAAGGAATGGATTACTAACCTCATGAACATTGCCACTCTCAGGAACAAAAAAAATCAATACTCCAAACTATACCTCAGTCTCAGAAAGAGGGAAATTTTGAAAACATACACACACACACATATTTGCATACATTTGCATGCATACATGTTCTCTGTATGGTACCAGGGTATTCTATGCCACTGGATACCACTGGAGCCATATCTTACAAAGGATTGTGTGGCAAAGCAACACAGCCTTCTGCTTTCCCCAAACTCTTTTGTACTCTGAGGCTATCTCGTCTTCTCTGCCTCACCTAGCCTCACAAGCTTACACACACACATACACACCCCACCTTCTGCTACCCAGACCCCTCTGGTGTCCTGGGGATGTCTAGGTAGTTACTTTGTCATTCTTGTGGCTGGTGCCATCTTTCTCGTCCTAACCATGGGCATCCTTCCACTCCAGTGGAAACCTGTAGAACCAGGAAACCCCTTCCTGTGTCTGGAGCAGAGAGCAACTGGCCGTGTGTGCATAGCAGGGGCCCTAAGAAAGAGGTGCATGTGTGCACTAAGGGGTGTGCATAAGTGTGTGTGCGTGGTGCAGTACACATTGCCTCATCCCCAAATTCTACTTCATTGGTTCTCATGGGCCCCAAGGAGCTAGGAAATCCTTCCCTGCTTCCCCTCCCCAGGCTGGGCTCCAGTGCTGCAATGGCTGCCAAGGAGCTGGAGAACCAATCACAGTCATGCTGAGATTTAGGGGTAAAGTGGTTCTTGGGATAGTCTGTCCTACCCAAATGCTTTACCTGGGGCTGGGGCTCCCATCTTCAGCCCAAGGCTGAGTAACCAAGTGACACCTAGTGCTGAGACATGCCTGGGTCTCTGCAGGCCTTAGTGTTCCCAGGAGGGCACTGTTGTTCTCCCTCCTGTCTGTGGATGCTTTTATCAGCTCAGAGACGAACTAAGGAAGAATTGTTCAATGGGGCTGAAAGCAGCTCACTAGAGAATGCTTGCTACAGAGCGGGACTTATGTAACTGGCAGGAAACACCAAAAGTACAATGTGGGCACTAGGAAGAAATCCAGGCATATGTGGAGCTTCCTGGGAGGCTCTATGGCAATGCAGGCATAAGGCGAGGTCACTCCTTGCCAGCTGAGTGACAGAGGGCAGCCTGAGCCTCCATAACTTTCCGTACAAAGCAGGTGATGGTAAAGATGGCCACTTCGTGGGACGACAGCTCAATTACATTGGTGCCTGCTGAAGGGCTAATCCCTGGCTTTGCAGCTGTTGTTTCTAAGGATGGTAGCAGCAGTAACAGTGGACGTAGTAAAATCACGATGGTGTTCTTTCTTCATATAAATGCCTTTTCCGGACTCTATTTCCACTCAGAGAGTGTGGGCCTGTGAGAGCCTTGAGGTCTGGAGTACAGAAGGAGGGAAGAAAACAGAACTCTCCCTATATCCTGGTAGATGTGACACCTCTCTGACTTCAGAACAAAACTCAGAGAGAGAGCGAGAGCGAGAGAGAGTTTTCCAGGTTCTAGTTATTCAGTATGCCATTACACACACCTGTTGACCCTTGCCAACCCAAGGCCACACACCTCTCTTTTGTAGTCCATAGCAGAGACTGACATATTTTTCAGGGTCACAGAATGAAAGCCGAAAGAAAAAACCCTTCCCTCAGAGCCTGGCTGTACTGTCAGAAAAAAAAAAAAAAAAAAAAAAAGACAACTCTCCAAACGCAAACATGAGGATGGAGACCAGAAATCTTGAATGGAGTTGTGAATCCTAAATAGCCCACAGAAACCCTTGCTCCATGGGAACAGGCCCCAGTAGCCCTTGGAGCTTCCTAACAGTGGCCCTAAGGTCAACTGAGCTGGGCTGGAGCAGGGCACCTGAGTCTCCCCTCCTCTCTCCCTGCTTTCTGCTCAGTGGTCCTGGCTGATTTGGGCAGCCTGAAACCTGGCAGTTGTGGGTCTCTTTGAATTAGAGACTAAATATTTGGCTAAAACAAAGGTTAGTCAGATGACTCTGGACTTCAGTTGTGATTGCATGGACCAGGCCTGAGCTATTGGGGCATGGCCTTACCTGGGCAAGGTCTGAGGCAGGAGAATGTGTGAACAGAGTGGGGAGAAATCATAATGGCAGTTTTTCTTCATTCTCATTGACACAGCGCTGGAGAGGCTTTGACAGAACCTTCCAGTTTCTGGAAACCTCTCTTAAGGAAGACGGGAACACATCTCTCCTGCTCGGAGACCTTTAGTGGTGGCTTGGTTACAGCACATTCCCCCACTTCCCCATCTTGTAGCAAGTCCAGCACCCCCTCTCAAATAGCTCCATCCACTGTGTCCCTGGAGGTCCCCACAGCATGGGCACTATGCAGTCCTTGGAGGGGACCAAGGGAGAAAGTGAGGGAGGAGGAGATGTTGGGAACCCTACAACTTTGAAATCACCAGACCTCCTCCTGGAATAGAGGAGATCGGCTGAGTCTGGGGCCATGGCACTCCTATACAGAAGACTTAAAGGGGTCGGTGGGAATAGGGAAGCCCTTGAGGGAAAATGTGGGGGTCAGCAGGGCCAGGGCAAAGGTTGTGAGCATCTCTGGTCCACACCCTCTCATCCGCATCCCCTTGTCTCCTCATTTCTTCCCCTTACTCAGCAAAGGCAGAGAGAAGACCAAGGGAGGCAGAGATGGCGAGCACAAGTAGGTGTCCCAGGCCAGGGCAAAGCCAGGATGCTGGCTCTCTGCTACGGGGCTCCAACGGGGAGGGAATGGACTGTGAGGGGCTAGGAGGAGCTGTTCTGGTGGAGCAGCAGGGGACGGAATGGGGGAGGGTGGCGAGAGCCGGGGAAGTGGCCGGACCTATCCTTTCTACTCTGGATTCTTGGAGGTGACACCCTCTCCTTTTAGAGACTTGTTCCTCTTCTGCTTCACTGACCAGTTCTCTGCACCTATAGATCAGGCCCTTAAGCATCCCTCTGAGGAAGGATATACTAAAGAGTGGAGTACACAAGAAGCCAGTCTCCAGTCTAGGCAGGACTGGGCAGTAGAACATACAGCCTTGGAGGTCCAAGAAAGACAATCTCCAGGCACCATGTGGTGGCCAAAACAAAATCACAGAGAGCCGAAGAGAGATTGCCACTCTTGTGACCCTCACAGTCTTCATTTCCCAAAAAGCGTTCCACAGTAGGAAGACATAGAACTCTCTGATGGGCTGATCACAGGGACCAAGAAAGATTGACAGCCTGAGGTGACAGGCTCATAGGTTCCCCAAAGCCACACTGTCATCTGGAGACTCAAGCATCACAGAAATTACAGTGGTTTAGATAGTGACAAGTTCATGGAACAAGGCAGAACTGGGCAAAAACAAGGAATCTAACTTCCTACCCAGAGTTCACTTCAGACCCAGGAAGTTGAAAGCACTTGATTGTACTCAAAGCCAATTGATTCTTCAAATGCTCTGGGGAACCTGAAAACTCAGAGACAGAGTCTTTATTTCCCACATATAGAAACTGAATTCCAGAGATAACAAGAGATTTGCTCAAAACTGTGGTCCCAATACTTAATGAGTTAGTTTATAGTTGTGTCTATAACAGTCTGAGCTGATCCTCATGGGTGTGTCTGCATATGTTAAGATCCTGGGGAACTTGGAGCCTCATCCACTGTGTTGCCCAGTTCTAGGCATGCTTGGAATAATTGCATGAGTAATAACCATGACCACAGAGCAACAGAAGCAGCATACTATAAGGGCAGAGGGCCACACAGAAAGATGGAATAGTTTGCCTGCTTCTGTGAAGGGTAGGGTGTGTTCCAGGGCTGACAGAGCCAGGGATCCAAATCCTTGTGTGGGTAAGAGGTGATGGGGACCTTTCTCAGTGAGATGGCTCATGGCTCTAGGTTTCTCTGCGGCCCTTCCGCCCTCCCTCAGCTCTCTCTCTGAGATCACCAGGCTCCGGGTTCCCTCCAGCTCCCCAGTCTGTCAGACTAGCTTGATTCCTGTGATGATAGCTGGGCTAGTGCAGACACGTGGCGGATCCCTAGGACATGCTGCCTCCCTTGCCCTGCTCCATCTTGTCTCTTGCTGTCCCATTACCAGATGAAATTAAGAAAGCTAGGATGTAGTGTTATTTCAATGTGTACGGGAATGGGGAATGGAATCTCTAAGATGCAATTAAGCAAATTGAAACTCTTTAACCTGAGGAAAGAACACTGTGAGGAGAGCTTGCAGATCCTGACCTCAGTGCTGCCAAGGCGGCTGGAGGGAGATCAGAGGAAACAGATGCTAGATGTGAGAGAAAATGTAAGGTTTGACCCGGGAAAGAGCAAAAGTGCTCCCCATGAGTATGTGGGGCCATGGGGAGATGGGAAATCTACTCTCAGGATCCTGTTTGCTGGGGCTTTGCAAAAAGAATTGGAAACCAGAAAGAAAGAAGGAGCCAGATTCCCAGGGTCAGGAAAAGCACTCACATTCCCTCTGGGTCAGTCTGGGCCAGCCATGTGACTTAGTAGTAGAGCCCTTGCCTAGGATGTGTGAGGTCCTGGGATTGATTCTCCAGCTCTAGAAAATAAATTATGGACTGGAGAAATAAATAACTCAGCAGTTAAGAGCACTGGCTGCTCTTCCAGATGACCTAGGTTCAAGTCCCAGCACCCACATGGCAGCTCACAACTGTTGCAACTGTAGGGATCCAATACCCTCATACAGACATACATGCAGGCAAAACACCAATGTGCATAAAAATAAATAACTTTAAAAGAATAAATAATAGTAAATGCATACATACATATACACAAAAAAATTTAAGTCAGCCTGTCCTTCACCCACACAGGAAGTGATTCAAAACAAACTGAAATTCAGCACAGTTTAAAATACATTTAATTTTTAAAATATTTTATTATTTTATTTATTTACATACCAACCACAGTTCCTCCTCCCTCACCTCCTCCCCCTCCTCTCACACCTTCCCCCCACTCCATCCCCATCCACTCCTCAGAAATGGTAAGGCCTCCCATGGGGAGTCAGCAAAGCCTGGCACATTCAGTTGAGGCAGGACCAAGCCCCTCACCCCTAAAATACATTTAAGATTATTAATTACCTGTAACTGCAGGGATAGGTAGCATCTGTCCATATCTGAGTGTTCAGGAAAGGGAAGCAGGAAGATTAGGAGTTCAAGGCCAGTTTCATATTGAGTTAGAGGCTGTGTAAGCAACAACGCAAAGAAACAATATAGCTCCCGACTCTCATGGATAGTTCGTATATCCTGATTACCTGAGCCGTGAGTGCATAAGCCTGGACATTTCCAGCTGAAGATGCTTGTGGCATAGAAGCTCTGGCTGGACAGTGAGTGCTACTGTCGTTTATGTGTAGCCATACCCTTCTAAGTCACAGCTTCCAGAATAATCCATAGAGCAAATCAGTGAAGCACTCAGGCCACTGTCCCCTGTCCATAATATGCAGCTTCCACCTCTGGGTCATGTGTGCATTGCACAGCCGTAGTGACAGACTTCTGAATTGAGCCATGGAACAAGGTGAGGGAATAGCTGGATACCTAAAGGAAGGGGTTACAATAAACACACTGATTTAAAAGCCTTTTCTCCGGAGAACTGTCAGTCTAGAGATATCATTCTAACCATGGCGAACCCAGCCACTGGAAGTAAATGTGATTCTCTATCTTCACCTCCTCTACACTCCTAACTGTCAAGCTTTTCTGTTTGTTTGTATATTTGTGCATGCATGTTTTTGTTGCTGGTGTTTTGTCTTTCAGTCATTACATTTGTTTATTTGTGTGTGTATTGCACATGCCATGGCACACGTATGGAAGGCAGAGGACATGTTGTGGTCCTCAGTTCTCTTCCTCCACCATGTGGGTCCCAGGGATTGAACTCAGGTCATCAGGCTTAGCAGCAAACACTTTTACCCACAGCCCATTTTTGCTGTGGTTTGTTCACTTTTCAAGAGAGATCTCATTCAGCCCAGGCAATCCCAGGTATGGATATGGCCCAGGGGCCAGGATCATTTGTAGAATGGCGTGTCATTGAGGAAGAGGCCCTTGGAAAAGGCGCTCATTCTCATATTTCTCAAGCATACGGTACCCGTGAGTACTTACTTAGGTGAAGGTCTCTTCACAGAGCTGACCACTAGCATGTTTCAGTGCCTGCTTCTCACTCCATCCTACCGTCTGTGGTTGTAGAACCCCACTGGAAGAGATGCAAAATTTTAATTCTTAAAAAAGAAACTCAAATCACACGTTAAACACCTGTCTCCAATATAGGTTGATAATCTTTAAAGTTCCATGAGTAAACTAGCTTTATTTTTTAAATTGTCCTTCTTTGCCCTTTGCCCTGAGAAGCCATACACTGCTTCCCAGGGCCCACCACAGTAGAAAGGGCCTTTTCTATAGCGATTTCCCAATGTTGTCAGTTGGGAAATCACAAAGAACAGCAGTAGCAATGCCATCTTGCTCTGCTGGCCCACGCTGTAGACCAACTAAAGAACAGTGTAGAAGGTACCAGAGGCATGGAGCCCAGACTAGGAACTGTGGAGACGGGGTCCACCATTACACACATCTGTGCTTTTCATCAAGAAACAAACACCATTTTGAGACACCCCAGTCACGTGGTGCTGCCAGCAAGTCTGTTTGCTTCAGTGGTCACATGATGCAGTCTTTGGGGGTTTTCTCCTTTAAATTTTTTCAGGGCACAGTAGAAGTGGTATGACATTAAAAGTCTTATTTTTACTCCCCGAAACGTTCGTTCTAAAGAATAAAGTGGGTCTTTAATTAAAGGATCATAACTAAGAGTAATCCAGGCCTTGAACTTAAGTGGCTATATGGGACCAGCTTTAGAAAGCCATGCAGTCCTCTGGGCTTCTGGCAGTAGCCCAGATTCCAGCCCAGATGCAGCGCAGCTGACTTCTCTAAGCAGGCCCTCTTCTGACCTACACGGCTCTCAGCTCTGCCATCTCAGCACCCTTCCCCCCGCTGCTGGGGAGATTCTGGCTAGAACAGGCTGCCATGGTGATGGCATCCTGTAGGTCACACAGGCACACGACTGGGACTCTAGAAATAGCCACCCTGCCCTTTTAACCACTTGTTGGGGAGAAAGTCCCCAGGATGTTTCAGGATAAGCCAGGCAGGGTGACCCCTTTCCTGTCTTCAAACAACCAGTTCTAATGAATTTACTGATCTGCTTGATGGCATGTCACCCGTAATTTAAGCCTCATCAGAGTCTCTCCCAAAGTATGTTGAGGCTTGGGTCATTTTTGAATGAAGGACTCTTTCTAAATGACTCCCCACTCTGCAAATGACACAGGCACCATAGCCACGGGGCAATGGTCCTGCTGCCTTTCCCCAGTGTTCCTTTTGGTCACCGTGGATTCATGTTCAAAGAGGTCCTGATCACGGAGACAGTACAGCCAGTACAGTGGCACTCCTGCAGGCCTGGGGACATCAGGCTTCAGCCTCCATTGCTCTTACTATGGGACACTGAGATGGTTTTCTCATCTCTGAGCTTCAATCCTTCACTGACTGAATGAAGAGATAACATATCCATGCCCTTCACAATTGCCAGCAGGGTACAATGAGAAAACATGAGGAAGGACACTGGCCCACAATTCTTATTCAAGAACTGTATCCTTTTTTGGACATTTTATAATATGTGCGCACGTGTGTGTGTGTGTGCATGCGTGTGTGTGTGTGTGTGTGTGTGTGTGTGTGTGTTTTACTTCCCCTTAAATCCAGCTCGAGACAGAGTTCTTTCCTATCATGCAAGGCCCAGGTTTAATTCCCACCAGTGGAGTTTGATGGTAAATGCCTTTAACTCCAGCAGGAAGATTAGGAGTTAAAGGCCAGGTTAGGCAATACAGCAAGTTTCAAGCCAGCCTAGGTTATAAAAAAAAAGTGTGGGGGGTGTGGGGGTGTCTCAGAAGAAAAAGGAGTCTACCACCAGAGCTGACGATCTTGGGTCCATCTCTAGGACCCACGTGGTAGAAGAGGAGAGTCAATGCCCAAAAATTGCCCTCTGACCTCCATTCATGAGCCATGGAACATGCATATCTCCTTACAGTCTCTCTAAATAGATAATTAAACAAAGTAATTTTTTTAAAAAAATAAACTTTCAGGAAAACCAAAATCTAAAAAAAAAATAAATCCTAGACAGGCTAATCCCAACAAATGCCTTTTGAAATGAGGTCACCTTCATGTCTATTCTGTGCTTAGAGTCAACAGTTAAAACTACAGAAATGGGGTTGGAAGTTGAGGGGCTTGGGACTATGCCTCAGGGGATAATATGCTTGTCACGCATGGCAACCCACCGGTAATCCTGGCACTCCGGAAGAGGAGACAGGGTCCACTGGGCAAGCTGGCTAACTAGACTAGCCTAGTCCCTGAGCTCTAGGTTCAACGAGAGACCCTGTGTTAGCAAAGTGAGGGCAATGGAGAAGGACAGCAGTGTCACCCTCTGGCCTCCATATGCATGTGCACACCTGTGCACTCACACAGATGTGAACATGACAAAAAAAGAAAAGATTGCTAGCTGAGAGGATAGAGGACACAGAGAAGATGCTTGCGCCCAATGATCGTAACTCCGAGGACAGCCGCTTTCCTTTATGGGGTCCCTTCCTTCATTTTTAAACCCATAATATTAGGGGAAACAGGCAAATCAGGGTTGCCCACCTCTCTCACCTGTTTCTAGTATGTCAATGAACACATTCATGAGTTGACAACATATGAAAGGAGGGGTCCCTGTTCACCCAGCCAGCACAGGACACAGACATGGCTCACTCTGCATCTAGGTTTAAGATAGGGCTGGGTTTGCGGAATGCAACTGATCCCCCCAGTCTCAGGTAGAAGGGTTTGAGGGAGCCAGGCAATCACAAGGACAGAAAGGTTTTCTCCAACCTCACACTGCAGAGCAAGGATCTGGGGGTCCTAGATACCATCCCCAAGCCTCAGCAAACTTCTGATCCAATGTCTGCGGACTTTGCTGGAAGCAGGTTAGGAATGGGACTGTACCTACCCCCACGGGAGGCTGCAGCATGGCAGCCACACCCAGGAGGAGGAGGAGGAGGATGGGAAACACAGGGAGTCAGGTGTCCCGCTTATACAATATGGATGGGGTAATGGAATACTGCACTTACCCCCCACGGATCCTACTCCCGGTCTTTCCTGCCTCGGGGGACCTCAGGCTACACTGCAGGGACATCACTAAAGGGCTGTAGGGACCCCTACCTCCTTCCCTCAGCCCCACTGACTGCAAGGCCCTTTGCCTCGGCACCTGGCCATACTACACCAGAGGAAGAGGTAGGAACTATGGGGTCTGCATGAGTTCTAGGGGCTAGGTAAAAGGTGATGATCAGCAGTAGGAAGCCACAGGGAGAGGGGCAACCAGGATAAGAGAAAAGCCCTTTTCACTGGGAACTGAGACTCTCTTGATACAGAGAACAGAAGAAGACAAAGCAGGTTCTGTGTACCAAAGCCACCTGAGACCTGAACAGCTGGCTTCCAGGGCTCCTACCTTATCTTCAGCCTCAGTCTGTCCCTCCGAGCCACCCAGACCTATATATCTGTTCTGATGCTGTCTCTGGCCATCTGGCCTCTTTTCCGGTTAGCTCTTGTTGGGGTGCATGGACAGGAAGGCCGCTTAGGAACCTTGCAGATCCCAGAGCTCTGAGAAGACTGGGCCGAGGTCCAGCTGGGAAGTTCAAGACCCAGCCAAACTCCAAGCCGCTTCCCCAGTCAGCTGGGATTCCCACCTGCTCCGGAAGGGGCCAGGGAGGAAGTGTCTTATGTCCTTCAGGGCTCATGGCCCCTAATTTGGAAGGTACCTTGGGAAAAGTCACTTAGACCCGGGGTCTCCATCTTCCCCGGGGACTGCTTCTTGTGTGTTTATGTTTTTCCTGCATGTATCTATCTCCCCCCCCACCTCATTCTCGGGGTCCCCCTTTTACAGAGCGGGAAGGAGTGTGTTCTCCGCCATGAAACTTGGCAAGACTCGGTCCCACAAAGAGGAGCCCCAAAGACAAGGTAGGCAACATGGTCCTGCTCACAGCTCCATCAGCCACTCTGAACTGTAACCATCATTTAAACCCGCCCTAGACTGGTCTCAAAGGCCCTCCTTCCCCACTTCCCATTGGCCACTCCCACAGCCACTTGGGCAGGGCTTGAACTCCCATTGGTTAGCCTGGGGAAAGGAACCATAGCCCTTGAGCCTCTGCCAGGTGGGTGGGCTCCTCTCTATAATGAGTGACTTCACAGGAGCCCAGAGACTTTTTTAATTAGAAGAGAGAGTAGCAAGGAAGCATTTTTGGGGTGCACCTGACTGATGCCAGCAGGCTCATCCCTAGAGAGAGGCCACTGGGCCTGCGGAGCTGGAGTGACCTTTGGTGCTTGGTCCCTCCTAAGAAAGGAGACTGGAAGGGTATCTGACTGGGGCTTAAGAGGAGGCAAGAACAGGTGGAAGATAAGGGGGTATGTGGGGCCGAGCGGGGAGCTATGTGTGGCCAGCATCAGGGCTTTCTTATGTGGCCCATTGGCCCTAGAGCTCTATTTTGACTGCACTCTTCATAGAGGGTACAGCTTCCTGCTGAAACCCAAACCTACCAAGTCTAGATGGCTTTTCCAAATCGTTACTTCATCCATTGGATTCATACACAGGAGCACAGGCCGAGCTCTCGCCTCCCTGCCAACAGTAGCCATTGTTATAAGATGGATGTAGTGAGCTCAGGGTATTTCCTACTTTCTTCCACAAAGGATATTCAGAGCTTTAGAAGATAGACTTGGATAAAAGAATTACATTCAGATAAGATTCCAAAAGAAAGGAAGGCTAGACATAATGACGATTAAAACATTTTAAGAACATGACCGTGTACATCTAATTCCAAGACCCAGGAGACTGGGTCTCTGTGAGTTTGAAGCTAGCCTGATCTACACAGAGGTCCAAGCCACCCTGGGCTACCTAGTGAGACTATCATAAATCAACCAATCAATCAATAAGAGGGCAAGAGATATGTGGGTGAATTCTAAGCAAGTGTTGTCAAATAAAGCTGAAATTTGACTCTCCTTCCTAAGAGACCATCCCTAACCCTGCCTCCACCCACCTACTCTTTACTTCTTCCCCAGATGAGCCAGCAGTGCTGGAGATGGAGGACCTGGACCACCTGGCCATTCGGCTGGGGGATGGGCTGGATCCTGACTCAGTGTCTCTGGCCTCAGTCACCGCTCTCACCAGCAACGTCTCCAACAAGCGGTAAGTGGGCCAGAGGCCTGTAACCCACCTGCCACAGCCCTGCCAGGCAGGACCAACTTGCCAGGCTTGAAATTTGAGGGCAGAGAAATCAGGGCCCGTGAGCTGCTTCTCCCAAGCCTTGCCCTTTCTTACTATCCTTGGATGGCCTTATCACTTGTCTCCCTGCAGAGGCAGAGCCCCTGAGCCGCTGTGGGGGGAATGGGGACCACAGAGTGCTGACCAATCCACACATGACTCTGTTCACCCAATGGCCATCTGTGGCTTCCGCTTCTACTTAGTCCTCTCTGTCTGGTGGTGCCACCGAGGACATCCACCCCCACCCCCAATTCTGTTGGCAGAATTGAGTATTTGAAGACCACAATTTTGTCCCTCTGGCCTTTCCATCCCTCACACAGACCCTGACAGTACATTCTCCTCCTCAGGTCTAAACCAGACATTAAGATGGAGCCAAGTGCTGGGAGGCCCATGGATTACCAGGTAGGTGGGCACCCAGATGTCTGGGTCTTACAAATTCTGCTGGAGTGGGATGTTCCTGTCAGGTGCATGTGGTAGACTCAGGTAAGAACCAGGAGGTCATAGAGGGCCACAGTTGAGTCTCAAAGTCAGCTTGTCTGGCTTTCCTAGAAGTATCAAGGCAGGTGCAAACCCAAGGAAGTTTGAGATCTCGGCACCACTCGGAGCTCCTTGAAGATTATGTGTCCATTGCTGAAAATTCTGAGGAAAAGGGGATGGGGGGGGGGAACACACACACATACTCAGATTGTTCAGGGGTGAGCTGTTGAAGAATGGTAGGTGTATTTTTAGTTTGTTTTAATGCTGGAAGTAACATCAACCCTGTTATCTCTAACAGTAAGAACAGAAGTGATCTTTCCCCTTCTTTTGTGTCTCTATACTTTCTTAGATTAGTTGTTATTTGTTTCTAAGACTAAATTGTAAAAGGTCTGACCAGGACGGTTGTGTGTATAGCCACAACACAGGCAGAAAAGGAGCTGAGCACCAGTGGGAGAGGGGCATCTGCCGACACAGGCCTCAGCGGCCTCCGCTTCGCAGGCCCAGATCCCCAGCCTTAGTTTTCTCCCAGCCTGTGATACAGAGCCGGATAGAATGGCTCACAGCAGACAGGCATACAAGCCAGAAACACCCAGCCCTTATGGGAAGAAAGGCGAGAGAAAGCATCTCTCAAGACAGGCCCAGGGACCTGCCATGACTCCAGACTCTTCCCTGAGAATTAATAGGACTTAATTATAGGTCAGAAACCAGTATGAGTTCAGCTTTAGCTTGAATGCCCATTTCCCAAGCCCCGTGCACAGCTTCTGCATGGACAATCCCACTTCACCTCTCGCGGGTGATGATATAAAGGGTTAAATGGCACCATCTATTTTTCATATGCCTGGTCATGGTACCCACAGATTTGCCTTTACTCCCTTAATGTTTGCTTTGGTTTGCTTCTATCCCCATTTTCCCTGGTGTTTAAAAAATAGCTCCAAGTGGTGTCACATGGTGCCACCCTGAAATTTTCGACAACCTCAAGCCCTGAGAGTCCCTTGGAGGTTTGGGAGTGTTGCCCCTGACCTATCAAAACCCAAACACAATGTCTTGAGGCATTAAGGGATTTCTCTGGGAGACAGACACGTGGAGAGTTGCTTCTGTGTACTGAGATCAGGGAAATCCCAAAGCGCCCCCCCCCGCCATGCAGATACCATGCCACTGGCCTGCTGTGCAAAAGCTCGTGAAATCGTTGTTCATATAATTTATTTTTTAAAGGCTTATAAGCCAGGCACTGTGCTAGGAGCTGAATATGTGATGATGTCATCCTAACAACCATCTGAATGGAACTGTTATT
Source organism: Ondatra zibethicus (assembly GCA_004026605.1). Classification (NCBI taxonomy): domain Eukaryota; kingdom Metazoa; phylum Chordata; class Mammalia; order Rodentia; family Cricetidae; genus Ondatra; species Ondatra zibethicus. The sequence continues at coordinate 19,994 of PVIU01020647.1, forward strand.
GCATTTTTACAGTAAGAACTGAAACCAAGGAAGTTCCAGGGGAGGCTTGGGTAAATCAAGGCTGTAGCCAGGGTTCAGAATCACAGCAGCCAAAACCACTTGTTCTCTGTAGCTGAGGCTTCTGGAGAGTGTTCTCTTCTGGTGCCTCTTACCTCAACACTTACTTCTTTCTCCCAAAGTGCTTCTTGCCAGGGACTTTTATGCCCCAGGCCAGACACTTTTCCCTCGCAAGTCTTCTAAACCTTCTGACTTGAACCGATTGCCCCGGTTGCCCCGTTTCACCTGGCAGGACTGTGTCTGCTGACAGATCCATTCACAGGTCACCTGCATGTATTTCTCCACTGTGCAAGAGGGAGTGACCAGGATTCAGATGCAAAACCTTTTTACTTCTGACAAACACCATGTACAAACCAAATAAAACCAACAGTGACTTCTCTCCTCTGGGGAACTTGGCTGTGATTAATCAGAAAGGTCTCGAAGAGCACATGGCACTGGAGAGAGGCAGAACTCAGGTTCAGGTGGGATCCTGAGAGTCGGAACCATTGGGAAGGTCAGATACCAGCAGAAGGAGGCCTGTGGGAAGACTCGGGTGTGCTGTATACAGGTGGAACATTCAAATTCTTTCCTAATTATTAGCGTCTGAAAGGGGACAAACCACTGTCACCTCCCAGGGAACGTGCACTTTGCAGAATGGGCAGCTGTCCTTATAGCATAGATGCTCATGAGCCTAGAGTCTGTCCCCTGGTCTCTTCCCTGACACTGAAAGAGTCACCTTTAACATGTCACCTCCAAACAGCTCTCCAGCTTCTAGCATCGTTCCATCTCCTGGGCCAGACCTCAGTCCCAGCCTCTGCTGTACTCTACACTACTTCCTTGTGCCCCCCATGTCTTCATATTGCCCCTCCACTCCAGCCTCCCTGTCACCACCTGAGTGATCTGCCTGCCTGCTCATGTCATACCTCTGGCCCTGGTGACAGGGGACACAAAGAATGCTGGGTGTGGGTGGGTGTCCCTGCCACCCCCGCCCTCTAGTTTCCCTGCCATCTTGACGCGTGCATGAACAGAAGTCCCCAAAGCAGGTCGCAAGGCACCATTATTCTTGGGGTCCTGTGGGACATTTGAGTAGACATTTTTTACCCAGCTTTGTTCCTTGTGGTCACTTGGAGAGGACTCTTGGGAATTCTAACGCTTACCTCAACAGGAGATGGTGAGATAACCAAAGGGGCTAGCTGGTCCCGCAGTCCTGGTGGTTCCCTTTGCACTCTCTGGTTTTTCCTTCTGCAAAGGCTATGTGTGAAGTAGCAGTTTCTTTCTGTCTTTCTTTCTTTCTTTCTTTCTTTCTTTCTTTCTTTCTTTCTTTCTTTCTTTCTTTCTTTCTTTCTTTTCTTTTGTAGCTGTCCTGCAATCTTTTTTCCCATTGGCATTATGGTTTTGGTTTTCTCAACATTCTGATACTGGGTGGCCCATCCCCTCCTGACAAATATAGACAATGACTACATTGTTACTTTTTATTGCAAGGGTTCGACACACACACAACTGAAGCAGGGATTGTGGGGGCTATAGGAGTGGACTTCCCTTCTGTCCCAGTACCAGTCCACTCACCTCTATCTCACACTCCCAGGCTTCCCCTGGGACCATTCTCATCCAGAAATATCTCTTCCCCCATCTCTTCATTCTGTTCAACCATTTGCTCTTCTCCCCACTTTACCGGCCCCCCATGATGACTGTCAGCTTCTGACCCTGGTCACTGTCACTAGCTGTGCTTACTGCAGAATATGGAGAGATGAATACTGAAGCAGGGGAAGGGACCAAATAGAGGAGGGGACAAAAGACGGAATGCACACATAAAAACCAACCACCCTCTTGACATGGGGCAGTTGATCTCAGCTGGTATATCTGCCCAAAACCATACTTGTCTGTTCCCAGTCCTAAGTTACAGAAAACCTTGGGGTGGGGTGTTAGTTGCAGATTAACAGAATTTCTAAACCTTTTGTATAAAAAGGTTTCTGGAAGTTGAAACTCTGTGCGCTACTGTGCAAAGAATATTCCAGAAGGACTCCTGGTGTTGCTTCACAGTCAACTTCTTGGAGCTAAGTTAATTAGCCTTGTTTCCTTTTTGGTTCCCTGAAGAAATAGTGACTATTGTGACTCTTTCAAGCGTGGATTCTAAGCATTCAAACCTCAGCCCCTCTGGCCTCTCAAGCCCCAGAATAGAAGCGGCTGCTCACCCAGTTCAAGTGTTCCTTCAGCGCACAGTCGTTTCTGCTTTTCTGAGCTTTCTTGGCAGTGGTCTTATTAGTCTTAGGGTTTCTATTTCCCTAGCATCGCTTCTGATGTGTGGATTTTTCTTGGTCTTCAAGCTATTTATAAGACCTCAAAGAACACAGTGGATAGTAATTTTAGTAAGGATTCTTTTTATCTAAAAACGGAAAATAATTCTCCTGAGTAAAGTCATATTTAGAAGTTGCATCAAACGCATAGCAACTGAAGTGCCAGAGACCCAGATGAGCGGCACAAACAGCTGCCCTTACAGTCAAAGTAGCTATCGGGGGAAATGCTGACAGCAGACAGGAGGCGTTGAGATCAAACGCTAGTTCAAGCCTCCTGTGGCGCAGCCTGTACCCACTCGAGAGATGGCCGGTACCAGAGGTCCCTTCTCTCTGAGAAGCCGCTCCTGCCACTGGCTCTCACCTCATGCCTGTTCAGGACTGTGATGATTTTGGGTGTGCATCATCTCATTTAACCCTCGCTAGCTAGGGTCTCAGCTTGGAGCTGGGAATATGCAGTTCAGTGAGCCCATGGGGCCCTCTGCATCCATTCCTGGCCATGGATCAGGTTGAGGCTCAGTGCCAAGACCAGCAGCCCAAAATCTGTACCTGTTTCTGTTTTGCCATGGCAACCTTAATGGGGACTGACCCTGCCAGATCCAAGGCTTGAGCTAATGGGTTGGAATGAAGACTCAGCCTGTTGCATCAAAAATCACACTCCTTCCTCCTCTCTTCCCTCCTTCCCCGCTCCCTTCTCCTTCCCTTCCCTATCCCCTTCCCTCTCTCTCTCTCTCTCTGTGTATGTGTGTTTCATTTTTCAATTTTATATATGTATATATAAAAACATCTTTTCACATATGTATCTTTATATACATCCTTTAACTATGCATGTCTTTATATGTATGTGCATATAAAGATATAATGTATCTCTTATGTATATTCTAAGCTAAAATATATGTGTACTAGTTTAAAATCTATAAGCCAGGGCTCCTTTATAGTGAGATCACTGAGGAGTAGGAGTTTATTCCAGCCTCACCTTTTCCTGGCCCCAGCAGGTGTCCCCTAAATATTTATTGACAGAATAGACAGCTGAAACAGGGTTTCCCAGGACAGAAGGTCCCAGGCAGCTAGAAGCCATGGCAGGCTCAGTACAATACATACAAAATACTCTAACCAAGCCAGAAAGCGAGGCTCTAGGAAAATTCAACAAAGGGAGAGAGGACTATGCCATTGGAAAGGGCCCAGCTTTCAGAAAGCCCCAGGGTATGTCAGAGGTCTGCAGCATGAACAAGAAACCCTGGACAGGACCCAAAGCAAGTTCAGGGAGACCTGAACAGCTTGGCCTGTTCCTACGGATGGGAAACTGGCTAAGCAGGCTTGGTGGCCCTCCCCCAGCAGAGCCAGGGTGCTAGGGAGAGCTTGGAGCCCAGAAATCAACTAGAACTTTTAGGGGGTACAACTTTTTAACATTGTGACACAATGTTGTCAACTCCTAAATTTATAAAGAAACAATCAAGTTACAAAAGAGTCCATAATGTTTTCGCAGAAGTTTACCATCTGCGTTATACCCCATTCATGGCTGTCCACGGCTGCCTGTGGTGGGCTGGGCATGCCTGGCTTGCTTTAGGAAAACTGATGCCCGGCTGTGGTGGCCCGAGCCTTTAATCCCAGCACTCTCCCAGCACTCCGGAGGCAGTGGCAGGTGAATCCCTTCGAGGCCAGCCTGGTCTACAAGAGCTAGTTCCAGGACAGCTAGGACCGATACACAGGGAAACCCTGTCTCGAAAAACCAAAGAAAGAAAGAAAGAAAGAAAGAAAGAAAGAAAGAAAGAAAGAAAGAAGGAAGGAAGGAAGGAAGGAAGGAAGGAAGGAAGGAAGGAAGGAAGGAAGGAAGGAAGGAAGGAAGGAAGGAAGGAAAAAGAAAGACAGAGACAGAGAGAGAGAGAGAGAGAGAGAGAGAAAGAGAAAAAGAAAACTGATGCTGGACCTTTCTTCCACATGGGAGAGACTGATCGATCAGGAGTATGGCCTGGCACCAGGATTTGGTAATGCTTCTCCTTTGGGCGATTCTGTAACACTGACCAAGAGGCCACCAGCCCCGACACCTCTCTCAGCGCAGACATCCCAAGATCACCCAGAAAATGAGGGGCCATAGTCAACATGGAGCCTGGGGTCTGACTCCAAGCTGAACTGGCTCCTGAAATCCCTAGTCCTGCCGCCTGAGCCCCTCCTCTGGTAAGACCAGACTCTAAGGTGTCTGCGATGCTTCATGCAGCCCCCTCTCTCCCTCCCACAGGTCAGCATCACGGTGATCGAGGCTCGGCAGCTGGTGGGCTTGAACATGGACCCAGTGGTGTGTGTGGAGGTGGGCGATGATAAGAAATACACGTCTATGAAGGAGTCCACAAATTGCCCCTACTACAATGAGGTCAGTGTCCCCCGTGGCCTCAAGGTCGGGAAGGGTCCTACTGATACTGGAGCACAGAGTCACCAGCCCTAAGGTCTTGGCTCATGCTCTTACAACCCAGCACACTGGCATACAGTGCTATACCCTCTGTTCAGTGTGGATGGACCCCTGTCTGGCCCTGCTGTGGCTACAAACCCCAACCATGCCTACCTGAGGGTAGGGCAGCTCACGCCAGTCTAGCCCAGGTGCCATGAATAAGTCCTTCCAGGTACCGTGTCTCTCCTACAACCATAGTTACATCAATACCCATCATACATGGATACTGTTGCCCACGGCACAGGCAGGAACACTGAGACTCCTGGACCTCGCTGGTCAGGTCAGGGTATCTGTTCTTTCCACTAGGCTGCCTTCTTGGCACCTGTGCTCCAAAGAGGCCACCCTCTGGAATGCAACCTCCACTTCAGCTGTGAGAAAGAAAATGACCGCTGTCCCCTCCACTTGAGACCACATGGAGGGTGATGTCCCCTAGAGCCTTACCAGTTCCATCTCCCCATCTTACAGAGGAGATAACTGAGGCCTGAGGTCAGGAAGAGCCTTCCCACCGCCCCCATGGAGCTGTTGATGGGATAAGGCCCACACTGACTGGTGGACTCTAGATGGGACCCCATCATGATTAGATTTGGAGGAGGTGGCCAGGCCTCCCCCTGATGCCCAAGCACACTGCAAGTATCTAGAAGCCTGGGTGTCCCAAACTCCTTGTCCTAGAGGGAACACTTGGTCTGTCTGTCCCCATGACTTCAGTTAGCAGGGGGTGCTGGGCTAGCTCAAATGAGGCAATCATGGCCTACGCTCAGCAGTACGGGGAGAGCTGAGGGTGTCCTCGGGCAGCTGTGGGGCCTCCAGTTGTGCAGTGCAGAACCCAGGGACACTTCACCATTTCAACTCAAGCTTGACCAAACTCATGTGTAACCATGGGTAACAGTGTTCTGAGCTGGTGTCCCATGGGCCCCCCAGTCCTGGGTGGAATCAGGATATCCAAGATCTTATATCAGGAGACATTCCTGACTGGAAAACCTCTGCTCTAGATAAAGGTCCATTTTTCTGTGACGACTGTGGAGAGGAGCCCCAGTGACTCTCTGGGGTTATTTGATAGTGGTGAAGCCATGTTTGGCTGACTTGAAGGTTCACCTTGCATCAGGCCCCTGTACCTCATGTTTCAGTTGACTTGCTTACTCCTTCCAAAGTAGCTTCCCAGCTCTATGGGCCCCTAGCAGACTCGTACTGTCTCTGCAAGGACCCAGCTCCAATGGCCTTGCCACTGAGCAGCCCGCCCCGCCCTCTTTCCTGTGGGCACTAATGTTCCTCAGTTGGTTCACTAATGTTCACAGTTGTTCCTGCGGTTGGTCTTTCATGGTTTTATCCCCTGGTGGATGAGGGGCTGAAGGTCTCCAGGTCTCCCTCATCGTGTTCCCAGCTCAGAACCTGCAGGTACATGGAGGACTCAGTAACACTGTTAAATGGGCTCTTACTGAAATGAGCGAGCTTGTTTCTCTCTTTCCTCTAAATTAGGGTTTCTAAAACTCAACAATTTGGATGAGTGGAAAATTCTGGATTGACCCAGGTACTGAGGCTACAAAATGCCAATAACAAGCCTCCTATCTGTAGCTACTAAATATTCCCAGGTGTTGGCAAATGTCCCCTGGGAATTAAACTCACCCCCAGTTAAGCCCACCCCTCTACATTATATTGCTATGACTCTTTGCAGCCCCAGCAATGGTCCCTTTCCCTTCGTTTCCTCTTCAGTGAAAAACATCATAGGATTACTATCTGTAAAGAGACACCATGACCAAGACATAGCACCTTCTATAAAGGAAAACATTTGAGGATGGCTTTCAGTTCAGAGGTTTATGTTGTCGGAGACTGCTTGTTCATTTCCCAGCCACCCAGACCCGAATAATCACATAGAAACTACATTAATTCCAACACTGCTTGGCCAATAGCTTAGGCTTCTTATTAACTGACTCTTACATCTTAAATTAACCCATTAACCTATTCCTATTATTTTATACTTTACCACAAGGCTCACGGTTTACTGGTAAGGTTCTGGGGTGTCTGTCTCCTTTGGCAGCTACATGGCATCTCCTTGACTCTGCCTACTTTCTTTCTGTATCTCTGTTCTGATTTCCCACCTGGCTTTATTCTGCCCTGCCATAGGCCCAAAGAAGAGTCTTTATTAACCAATAGTAATAAAACATATTCATAGCATACAGAGGGGAAATCCCACATCAGGCTTTGTCCATTACCATGGCAGGAAGTATGATGGCATATGCAGGCAGACATGGTACTGGAGGAGGAGCTGAGAGTTCTACATCTGGATCAGCAGGCAGAAGGAAGAGAGAGTGACACTGGGCCCCAGTTGGGCTTTTGAAACCTCAAAGGTCACCCACAATAACACACTTCCTCCAGGAAGGCCACACTTACTCTGACAAGACCACATGCCCTAATTCTTTCAAATAATGCCATTCCCTATGCATCTGTTGGCGTAATGTCCATTCAAATCAGCATAAACATTCTTCTAGCCATGGGGATGCCTTGTTTCTGGAAAGTTCTCTAGGAAGTAGGGATCTACCTTTGGCTCCACTAGGACAGCTGAAGCTGGTAGGAACCCTCAGCTGACTTAGTGGCTCTCTAAGCTATCCAAAGAAAGAATCATGCTCAGAAAATACAAGAATTGTGACTCTGGCCAGCTCAGAGCTCATGAAGCTCCTTCCATGAGCCTGGTCCAGTTCTTATGGCCTGGCAGCTCATTAGCATGGCTTTAAGCCTGCCTAGGAAGGGAAGGCTTGTGACATTTGTCCTCCCATAATAGCCTGTCCACACATGGACCAACACAAAGCCCCTTCACTATGTGCACATGTGGTCCACCTGGCCAGCCTGTGACCACTGCTCCTCCCACCCAGTGCCCACCTTTGCTATGGACCCTCCTGTTTGTTTCATCAACCCAAAGGACCCAGCGTTGTACCAAGACCCCAATTCTGTTTTGGCCTGCCTTCTGACTCTTTCTCCCTTGCCCATGTGGCACTTTACCGCAGAGTGTTGTGAGCACAACCAGGACACCTCATGGATACCCAAGGACAGGAACCTGAGGTCTGTCATCCCCACCTAAACATGGCTTTCTCCCCTCCCAGCTGGATCTCCAGCCATGTCCTATTAACTCCTCCATTCCCTGTGGATGTGTGAGCTGACCCCATCCTCTCGCTCTGTCACATTCTCATCTTGTTCCTCCTTCCCCGGAGCTCTCACGACACTCTCCTACTTCGTGGCCTCTCTAGAACCTTCTCCCTAGCTTCCTAAATTGCCATGGCTTTCTCAACCCACCAGGAAAGTCTGCTGCTTCATAGAGCCCCGCCCTGAGCCGAGCCCTGCCCTGAGCCCCGCCCTGAGCCCCGCCCTGCCCTGAGCCCCGCCCTGAGCCCCGCCCTGCCCTGAGCCCCGCCCTGCCCTGAGCCTGCTTCTCCTCTGGTGCTTCTCTAGAGTGTCTCCTCCTTTACCACAGCTCTGTCACCACCCTGATGCTGAGGGTTCATTTCCACACCCAGACTCCAGAGCTGCATATGCTCACCCCAGCCAGGGCCCCAAGACTTACCAGCCATGCTCATCAGTTCCTATTTATTGCGCCCTTACCAAGTGCACAATGGAGTCCTGTCGCTTTGATTTTACATCCCCGCCTCCCTGCTTCTGTGTGATCACGCCCCTGGAGTAGAACAGCACAGTGGCCTAATATCATTTCCCCATAGCAGCACAACGGTAAACTGAGGCTCCAAAAAGGAAATGATGGATCCAGCAGTAGAAGCTGTATGTCACTGGCTTTATAGACAACACTCTGCACACAGTACTTAGTGTTAGCTGTAAAATAGGGGTATGGACATCAACTACCATGTCACAGAATCAGCAGGCTGTTGACCAGAACTATTGATCACAGCGAGAAATACCTGCTCTTGGGACATTTGCTCTAACCAAAGCCCTATGGTAATACTGCCCTCTTTGCCCCGTCCACAAGCTCATCAAAGCAGTAGTAACTGTGCTCACTGCCCACACCCTTACCTCATCCCAATGCACCCAGGACAAGGATGGGAACTGTGAGCATGGAGGCTCACAGCAGAAGAGATTGGTTCACACAGAAGAGTTTCTCTATTCTGGCTAAGGAAGGGCCGTCTTAACCCGAGTGCATCATTCTGAAACTCCCCATGTTTTATGTTTTAACACTTCTGAGGTCGGGGTGCATCTCCCAGGCAGCACTGAGGTTTTGTGCTATCTCTATGGCCTTCATACCATGGTGTACCCTCATAGTCAATAGCCTGTTTGATTCTGTGATGCGGTAGTCAGTGTCCATACCCATACTTTACAGCTCTCTGAGGGACGTGCCGAAGAACAGGTGTATAAGTCTGTGCAACTAGGAAGGGGCAAAACTGGCTGAGAGCCCAGGCCGGCTCCTTGGGCAGGACTCTTCCACACATAGCACATGACCAAGGGGTGCTCAACTTTTTGACATTATAGCATGATGTCATATACAAAAGTGGTGGGCAGCCTGCAGCATGAACATGGGCATTTAGTAGACCTCCCACCCCCTGGCAGTAGAAGACCAAACTTAGGAAATGGGGCTCTACTTCTTATCCACTCAGACTCCCAGGACCTGGTGGCTCAGCACTCCTGCTCCTGTGAGCTTTGAGACTCATGGGGAAATAGTGGGACACGGGCAGGCACTGCTAGGAGGAAGGGGCTGCCAGTGACATCACTCTGCATCCTTCCCCCCTCTAGTATTTCGTCTTCGACTTCCACGTCTCTCCTGACGTCATGTTTGACAAGATCATCAAGATCTCGGTGAGTGGAGAGCAGGTGCCTCCGGCTGGGCTTATGCTGGATCTCTGCACAACCCTGTAACCCACTGTTTGTAACACAGCGGTCCTGTGCCTGGATACACAGCTGGGCAAAGGATAGCACGGAATGGATACTGGCCCCTCTTGCCCCTTCAGCTGGTTCCCTCTACAGAGTGTAAAACCTACTCACTTATACATGTATAACAGTGTGGGGGGGTGCATGGTGTAGGGTGGGAGGGGCTGGTGCTGAGCTTCAGCAAACCGGCTTGTCATCTGCCAAATATCTTCCTACTTTACTATGAAACGTGGGTCCCAAGAAAGACAGAGTTAACACTGTCAACAGTGAGCCTTGCCCGTACCCCCAGCCCCCAAAGGCTTCTCCCCACCCAGCCTAACTGGCTGCTGGTGGTTCTGCCCGGAAGGTGATCCATTCTAAGAACCTGCTTCGAAGCGGCACCCTGGTGGGCTCCTTCAAAATGGACGTGGGGACTGTGTACTCCCAGCCTGGTGAGTAAATCCCTAAGAATGGATTGGTGTATACATCTCCAGAAGCAATGAACGGGGTCCCTCCTCTATATCAGTTCCCAGCTCATCCATCAAGGAGCATAGATACAATCCACTGGCCATTCGTACACAGCCATAGGGGTGGCAGCGAAGTGGTGTGTACTCTACACACAGATGTAACGTGCCGTGTGCACCATGTCTGCTAGTTGCTTGGTCATTATGGGGGTGGAGGATCTGGGAGTCGTAGTCCAGAGAGGAGGCAGCTTAACTACATGTGGCATACGAGAGCATCACTTCTCTGGTGTCATATGAGGGCATGCCCATCCACTGCCCCTGGCTGGCATCTGCTGAGCAGAAAACAAAAACAAAACAAAAGCCCTGCCATCCTTCCAAAGTCCCTGTTGCCCCTTCTCTGGCAGTTAAGAGGCCTGAGGCTCACAGATGTGCCAGGGTTTGGCTCAGCTAATCATCTAATTAGGGGGATCCAGGGCATGTGTTTCAGAGAACCCATAAAGTCACACTGTCCAATCTAAATGTTACAATAGATAGCAAATGTAATACAGCAACTTTGGGGGACGCTGGGCTCTAAAACCACTTTTCACGAGGGACCCAGGCCCCCTGAGGAACAGCCGTGGTGGGAGGAGCTGTGTCTGATTAATCACTCCATAGGTGCCGAGAGCCAACACTGTGTAGAGTTGTCAAGGGCACATCAGGTGATGGTCTAGAAGGTTTGTCATTAAATGGTCAATTTGGGGATATCCATGTCCCGGAAATGGAACTGTTCAGAAGTCAATAATCACCCTACTGGGCCCTTTGGTGGTGACAATACAATCTCATCCCATATTGTCACATTTGACCCACTTTACAGAGGAACCAATGAGCAAGAAGAAATGGGGGAGGGGCCTCCAAGGTGACTCTAACAAGGAGGTGAAGCGCTTTCTGGTGGCCCTAATAACACGCGGCTGGTGCCCACTGGCACGGTGGCTTACATCAGGAAATGCATATCTAGTATCTAAGGCTATACACATGAACTCACAGATCAAAACCTTCCAGATGTGTGATGTCTCAAGCATCTAGTCGGTACTGTTAAGACAACAGATAGGCTGGGGGTGTACCTCAGTTAATGGGGTACCTGCCTGGCATACCCAAGGGGCCGAGTTAAATCCTCAGCACTATAGAAATCACACAGCTATATTCCAGCCCTGGGGGGCGGGGGGGTTAGAGGTTGGAGAATCAGAAGTTCAAGGTCATCCTTAGCTATATAGCAAGTTCTCTAACAGGAATTCATGAAAAGAAAGGGTGACTGGCCTGAAGGGATGAGGGGACTTAGCCCGTGTAAGAAGAAGTGTTTGCTCTCCTGGTACCCAGGCCTCTCCACTGCCCCACGGGCTTGGGGCCTCTAGGCAAGGACTAGGCAGGACTCCTGCTTCCCAGGAAACATGCCCAGCTATGGTCCATAGGTTTGAGTGCTGCCCCCAGCCTCTCCGGGGATAACATCTCTAACTGAGCAACAACAGGCCTTCAGCCAAGATCGGGAGGGGGTGGAAAGTCAGTAGAGATCTTAGGATACACCCTTGGTGACTGAGTTCTGGCTGAGAAAATGCTGTTGTTTGGAGGAGGTTGGTAGGCTCAGAAACTGGGTCAGATACATTCCTGCAGGTCTAACTTCCCAATCCATTGTTCCCATCTGACAGTGAGGAAACTGAGACTTAAGCTTAAGTCACCAAGTTTAAATTGCTGGTCCAAAACTACCAGGGGAGTAAATGACAGATAAAACTTGAGCTCAGGCCTTCATGGGCCTTGAGCACAGGGCAACCCACTCCCAGACTTACTGCTCCTGCAGAGTCTGCCTCTGAGCTCGGTGCCCCCACAAAGGCAGGCAGGGCTTGTCCTTTAAAGGTCTCTCCGAAGTTGGGCTTGATTGCAAGTGCAGAAAATTGCTCACTTCTGCCCTCTGCTGGAGATGGATTGTAGGCACAGAGGCCAGAATGGCTGGCTTTTCACAGCCAGACCTTCTCAGGCACAGGTGTGAGAGCCATGCAGAGGCAAAGCCCTGGAGTTGGGTCTCCTATTTTCCTTGTATCTCCAGCTAGAGATTACAGCATCCACTCTACAAGACCCTCAGAGGCCATAAATCCGGTGTGTATTCCACAGGGGTGCCCCTCAGCTGCTCCCAGATGGTCATCTACTCACCACCTGTATTTTAGATAACTGTTTCATGTATGTCAGACCCAAATCTGTCATCTGTATTCTTTGTCACCTGTAATCTTCACCCATGTTTTCAAGTTTGTCTTCTGATCACTTTTAGGTTTGAAGGTAAATTTCGTGTTACCCAAATCTTATTGTTTACTTGCTAAATCCCTCCACCACTGCATTTCACCCAACCACATACATGCCTGCCAGTCTACCCATCCTTACAAGCATCCACTCCCTTACCCACAGCCAACAGATCCTTCTACCCATTTCTGCCCACCATCTACCCATCCATCCCCAAGGCCAGCAGGCACCCGCTCAGCACTGTTCATCTTCCCAGCTATCAGGTTACCTTTCCTACCTCTCTCTGCTCAGAACCATGAGGTTCTGGGGATTTATGGCACCTTCTTCCTGAGGCCACCAGCTCAGCAGAAGTCACTCCAGTGACTTCAAGCACTAAGGCTTACTGGCTTCTCATTGCCCTTGAACCTCATTTGATATTACCATGGCTTTAGCTCTCCTGAGAGTTGGACCAGCTGACCCACACACTCAGGCTGGATTCTGCTCCCTTCCCTAACCGCACCTCAAAGTTCCCACTGGAGTCAGAACCTTGCAGGACACAAGTGTAAAAGGAGGGACATTCTGAGCCCCTGGAGGTTTCATTACCTGCAGAATACTATTAAGAAGGTACCCCCACCCAGTTCCAGCTCACTGGCTTTAAAATCAACCAGTGGGGCAGATCTTCTTAAAATGCCTCCTTCACTGACACTTGTACTTTTCTCCATACTGTCCTGAGTCCTGGGGACACTGGAGAGGCACACTGCTAACCTCTGTTTAAACATGGAGTCAGGCAGTGTATAGATGAACCGTGAGGTGGGAGGCATGTACACAGGGCCCTAAGAGCACCAAGAAGTCAGACCCATCCCTCGGAAATAGTCAGAGGAGGCTGCAGGGACACAATGAGATGAGCCGTTTTCCAGCTAAACTGTTGCGATGAGGGGCTCGGGCTGTGTTCCCGGCGCCGGGCCCCTTGTTCTGTCCCGCCCGGCTCCCGGTGCGTACTCGAAATAATTACACGGAAACTGTATTCATTTAAATACTGCCTGGCCCATTATCTCCAGCCCCTTATTGGCTAACTCTCACATATTATTTTAGCCCATCTCCATTAATGTGTATCGCCACTTGAGTTGTGGCTTACCGGCATGAGTCTAACCAGTGTCCATCTTGTGCTGGAGAAGCATGGCGTCTGCGTCTGCCACACT